>SZWC01014935.1:10258-34955 GCA_023375785.1 Penium margaritaceum
CCCCCCCCCCTCCCCCTCCCACCACGCACCTCCCCACCTTGCCTTGTCACAAGCAAATTAGGCAAACTCATCGCCAACAGAAGGAGTGTGCAAGCAGATTCAAGGAGTATTAGTGAGCAAGGTTCTCACCACTCCACTTCGCGGACGCGGTAAGTACAAAAACTAAAAAAAACCTGTCGGGCGAAATAGATGAAATATTTCTCAATGCTGTAGGATTATCCATTAGGACAAGTGTTCTGAATAGAATGCAATAAATATTCTGTTCAGAAACATTCATCATTTGAGTTGTAATATACATCACAAAACTGTAGCATGAAGTAATAGGAATACTTGAATGGTAAAAGAACTCTAGCTGGGAAATTTTATGAATATCAGAGACATCATAATATTTCTTTCAGAGTCGTGCACAGCTCGTGAAGTGTTCAAATGAAGGAATTGTTTTACAAAACTTTATAAGAAGCTTCCCAAAGGAAACCATGTATGTACACCAGTTTTGGGGTGTACAAAATACGCGTGATTAAATCTAACTCCCTGCGTAGAGTGCCTTCCTTGCAAAAGTATTGATTCTGGGTCCTCTGTTGGTGACTGAAAACTTGCCCACATGGCTTTTTCCCACGTCCGGCCTGCCTTTGCCGGCAGCCTCACCTCCTACCCTCTGACAGTTGAATTTATTACAACCTAACCCATCTCTGGCACCATTTGGCACATTCTTTCTGCTGGACATTGTTTCTTTTATGCTGAAGCATAGCTTGATTTCCCTCCTCTTGATCCCCTGGCTCTCCCAAGTTTTGCCTCAGCTGGGTCTCCACCTACTCCCCATCACCCATACCCTTGCCAATCAGGCTCTGTTTCAGCGTGCTCCTGGGCCACTAGTGTGTTGGAAAGTTTGCCTTCCCATCCATCATTTTTGATGGATGGGAAGGCAAACTTCTCCAAATCCTTCGGCTGTGGATCGGGTGGAGCTCATTGCGCACGAGCCTGCTCTCCATTGCAGGAAGATCTTTGAACTCCCTTCCACACCTGACAGTGATATTCCACTCCTCGCTGCACCTCCTCCACTCATGAAGGGCCTTTCATGACCATCCTTTGTCGGTTCTTTGCTGAGCACCAGCCTGCTGGCCTTCCTCTGCATATTAGTATGGATGTCCTCTTCAATGCCTACTTTCATGGTTCTTTCACTCCCTTGTCCCATTCCCCTCTTATGCTACTCCCTCAATCTTCCTCTCCTCTCCCTTCTGCACCTGCCCCTCATAATTAAGCCTGTTTTCCGTTTGCAAAGTCATGTCCGTCTCCCTCCCCTCTCCTTTCACCCCCTTCATGTTATCATCCTTACTCTGCCTTACTGGCCTTTCATTTTCCCTCCTCTCTGTCCCAATACTTGATGGTTCTGGTCTATCCACTACATACGCAATTGGTTTACGAACCATCAACAGTCGTATCATACATCATTGTTGCTGCCTGCCGGGCGAGAGTCTTTATCGGGTCCTTGGTCCACACTATGTATTTGCTTGTGCTATTCATGCAGTCACCATAATTTCTTACACATCACACTCTCACCTTCTCCACCTTCTTCTTTGCCATCTCCCCATCCCAGCTGTTGCTGTGATCCTGTGTCACTCTCTTGCTGACAATCTCATCTATCCCTCTTTTCACAACGATTGTACTTTCAACTACACTCTCTGTGCCGTTAATGAAATGCTGCATCTAGATTTACCTCCTCCTACTTTCTGTGCAGGCATCCCACTCAAACGTTTCCTCGCCGATCTCCTTGGACTGGTCCAGGGCCCCTCATTAGCTTAAGATACAACTCACATCCTTAGCATCATTGATGAACACTCACAATTCATATGGTTCTTCCTCCTCCATGCCAAGGGTGTTGTTCTAACAGCAATCCTGGTGTGGTACGATGAGGCACATTGCCAGATTTGTGAGTTACTATACTTTGCAAGTGTCCTCAGAGTTGATTTGTTTTGTGACACTGTTGTGTTCCTCGTAAGCATGGGTGATTTGCATCAGCTCTCTGCTCTGCACTCCCTAAAAAAAATAGGATCACCAGAAAATCAAGCCGTACCCTCATAGAAGGGGTGCTCACTATGATAGCTGAGGTCCAGCTCCACATGCTTGGCTCACGCTTCTGGAAGGAGGTGGCAGCGTGCCGGACTTGGGTGTGTAAGCGTGGTCTCCACAGTGTTGTTGTCCCGGAAATGGCACCGTATGATGTGTTCCATCGTGTCGACCTCACTCAGGCAGTCATGCTGGAAACCATGGCTGTATTTGACACCATCACAATGGGACATGGATAATGAGCACACTCACCATGTGAACTAGAAAAACACACCTGGCCCTCTCGTAGTAGAATCACTGAGTTCCTACGTGAGAAAAGAATACACTAGGTGATTATTCTTCAATTTTAGTGAGCTCAATGTGTGTTTGGCAACATGAGAAAGAGTAGCGCATTACTTACACTTTTTGTGTAACTTTCTATGGTTACTGAACGCACTTTCCACATACACTAGCCCCTTGCACTGAGTTCCTCCTTAAGAATGAAATTATCTGGTCAAATAAGAAAAACAAATCTTCCCATGCATTGTCGAAGGAGTTTAGGAATTGTTGTGAAGCAATCACTTAAGAGCACATTTAAGGTACATGAAAAAAAATTATGTGTCTAAATTGGCTTCAATTAATGATCCCAACTTGTCTCTATTACGGAATTTCTTGAGGACAAGCATCCCCGGCTAACCCGTTGTTGGTCTCTAGACGCTTTTATTGTCCTCCCCGTTGAGGTGGCTCCTCCCCTCATTATCCTCTTCTCTCCTCTGTCTATGCTGACATTCCATATTGCTCCCTCTCTTCCCTTGAGCCCATCCCCAATCACGATCTCCCCTGTTACCTCACTGCCCCTCCTGGCCATCCTTTTCCGTGAGACTTTGCCCCCTCTCTCCTTGCCTCCTCTGGCCCCTTCTCCTCCTCTATCCCATTCACAGTGATTGACCAATGATTTCTCCCACATGTGCCTATTGTCTCTATTGTTGCCATCCTCTCTTACCCCATCCACTGGTCTGAGTATTCTTGATACCCCACCAACTTGCATCCCATGGATGCACATGATATTCCCATGCTGCATGGTCCTATCCACTCACCTCTCGCCACATCCCTCCTCCCTCTTGTGCCCCTGTCCTGACTCCTTTGTTTGTGTCTGCACCTGCTTCCACGCTTGCAACTTCACTTGTTTCTACCTCTCCCCTCATACCGTGCACTTTGCCTCCGCCTCGGTGCCCGTCTGTCCTCCTTCGCCGGGAGCTCTGCCCATCCCTTCCTCCCTACCTGCACTTCTGCATCCACCTTTGACTTTTTTCATATCTGTGCCCACGTTTCTAGTTGTGTCTCTGTCTCTGCCAATATCTCCACTGTCTCCTGACTCCTCATCCACACCTTCACTCTTGTGTGCTCTACCATCTACACCCATACCTGTGTCATGTTCTCCACCTTAGCACCCACACCCACTTATGCCTGTTTCTACCCTTGCACCTGAGCCCTCACTTGAGTATTTCCCTGCATTATCTCTCTTCCCGTGGATATTTCCATGCATGCGCCTCCTTCTGCATCCCTATTTTCCACACCTGTCCCATCTCATCCCATCTACTCCTGCATCTACTCCCACCTCTCTTGCGTTCTCATTTGTGCATAGTCCATCTTAACATATTTTCTCCCTCCCTTGTGTCCTCTCCCTCCATCTTGTCCCGTCCTTATGCCGTCCTCCGTGGACACTCCCACGGGTGCCAGTTAGTCCATGGTGGCTTTTGTCATGCTCGTGATGCCATCACCAACATGCTGTTTTTAGTGCACTATCCACCACTTCCCACACACTTAGTGTTGCATCTCTCCCCTTGTCCATCCCTCATTTTCCCTTCCTCTTGTGCCTGCTTGACATGCCACTCACATCGTGCAGCTTGACGCTCTCTGTGAACACATCACCCTTGAGCTTGCTAATCTTCCTTCTCTCCTCAAAGAAATTAAGACAAAGTGGGTTCTTTTCATCAAATTCACTCTCACCCATACTCTGAATTTCTAAACCCCAGGTGTTTATTTCAAGGATAGTTATGCCCCTATTGTCATTTCACGACCAGTCAGTGTCATTTGTGTTGTAGCTCACTTTCAGTGGGACCTCCACACGATAGATGTCGGAAATTCCTTCTTCCATGAAAAGATTGAGGGAGGGATGTACATGGTGTAGCTTTTTATCTTCATTGAAGGCTCCACAAAGATAGGTCGTCTCCCTTGTGCATTCTACCAGTTGCTTGAGTCCTCCTGGTGTAGTAATGAGGAGCTTACCGTGACACTTGTCTGAGGTGGGCTCTTCCCCAGTTGTGTTGATCCCCCCTTCATTGTGTGTGATACGTCCATTGTTCCTGCCTTCATCCTGGTGTGTGTCATGATGGAAACTGGGGCAGCCCTCAGGGAGGTGATGAGGCTCACTAAGAGCCGCCTAGGCAGGACCAAGTGTTTGTGAGAGGGAATTGCAGGTTGCACAGACAGAAATTACGGAAGCAAATGTAGGTTTGCAGAGAATGCAAATGTCTAAATCGACTCTGGAGTGAGAAAGTACATCATCACAGCTTTCTAACAAGCCCTTATATGCCTCATTTGGCCAAGGGAACACTGAGATCCACTCTGTCAAAGTTCACCCTCTAGCACACTCCTAGCCTAGCGGGATGAGCGGCAGTCACCCTGTCATGCATGAGAATTATGTCTCCCACGACCTGCACGGAAAATAATCATGGATTGGTCCTTCCTTGAAGTCTCCTGGAGGCCCTCCAGCCGTCTTTTCTCCTTGAAGGCCGCTCTCAGCCGTCCTGGCCAATAATCCTGCCGCCTTTTGAGCTCAAAGTGCTCAGGTCGTCACTTGAACCCGACCCATGATCTCCAAACTTTGGAAATCCATATCTCACTCAAACGGACTCCAAATCAAGTTCCGTAAAGTGCGTTGGAACCTGTAAAACATCTTCTATGCAACTGTCATGCCAGATGATTTTTATCGAGCAACCTATTTTTTGTCACTTTCTGGTACTCTCATATCCATCATGTCAATGATGTCCTTACCGCATTATCCTCTGTTTCTGCAATATCCTTGTTGAAGGTTCTCTTCTTTGAGGAATATCAAGTGAAAGACCCCAGTCAAGCAAAAAATTTCTTGTGCATGCAGATTGAGCGATGCTTCCTCCCCCTGCTCACCAAAAGCCCTACATGTAGACGTTGACTGGGCGCTTCTCACTAGTTGATGACCTGCTTCATCCCCTTATCCATCTCTCCTCTCTAGTGTCACCTGGTTTCTAGCTCGTGCTCTGGATTTCCCATGACATGGATTCAAATGAGCCTGTAACTTTAATCACTTTTCACTCCATTATTGGTCCTCTCACATACCTCACTGGAACAATCCATATGAAAATTGTCTGTGTGGTGAATGCCCTTGCGCACTATGCAGGCAAGCCGCTTAATGCCCACCTCAGTGCAATTGCATACATTGTGTGTTACATCATGGAATCTTCTTGCACTGGCCTTGTCTTCCTGGCCTGGTCTGGTGTACACGGACCCATGACCTCAAGGATTACATTGACGGCAACTATGCAAGGGAATTGGATGCATGGATCTAGAGTGGCCTGCCTTTCTCCTTGGTGAGTCAGTTTTTTCCTTTCAGTGGAGAACAGGGTTGTGTCACCCACATTATCGGTTTTGTGGCTTAGACCATGTGTCATCACCATCTGAAGTGTGATCACCAACTCTTTGTTCCCCGCGTTTTGCCCCACACTGACAGAGTGTACTTGGCACTGCAAGGAATGTTTATGCGCTTCACAGGTGTAGCAAGCACGTTAATATAGAACAACATTACGTGCACAACATTGTTGAGGCAGGTGATGTTGCTTTTTCAGGTATTTCCTGCCGATTTCCAACTTGTAGACGTTTTCATGAAGCTCTTCACCAGCCATGGTGAAGAGCTTCATGGTTTTTTCCAGTATCGACACCATTTTCTCAATAGTCCTTCAGTGCTTTGTTAAGATCATATTTACCTCTAGCATCTTCACTCGGGTTCATCTTCTTTGATGATTTCTAATTATTCCCTCCTCATTCTTGTTGTCATGTCCCTATATTTGTGGATCGTTTTACTGCAGGTGTGTGATCCTTCCATTGTTGGCTTTGCTTGTGGCGCATGCTCTATCTTTGTATGGAACCTTGGGTGCTATTCCACTGTGTTGACGAGTGGAGCCTTTGGAAGAGGGCAATGGTATCGTCTTGTCTTGCTTCTAGAGGGGTGTGATATTGTGTGGAGTCGAACTTCTGGAGGGGTGTGGTGGTGTGCCAGATTGTGCTGCTGGAGGAGTATCATGGTGTGCTGGATGTTGCTACTGCTACTTCTGCACGTGTGTGTGGCAACATTTTGCCTGCATCCTCTAGGTGCCATTAGGCTATGTGTTGCTTAGTGGATTGCAGTTTGTTGTTCAAGCTATGGAAACCTACCCTCGCTGACGCGCTCATGTTAAAACACCTGACAGATTTGTGTAGCTTTTAGATGATGCAAGATGTGTCTTGGAGCTAATTTGGCCAATAACGACACGTGTAATACGTTTGTTGGCACATGAACATCTGCTTGACTGTTTGCGGACTGGTCCATCAAGGTGCTTTGCTTGAGAAGAACTGTGTTTCGCGCTTACGTGAAAAGTAATGAAGCACTATGCGCACACGCATGGATAGTGTTATGTTCCAGAAAAACCACACTTGCTCTTGAGCGGGCCGCTTTGGATTCACAACGGTCAACACCACAGGGTGGCTGTTTTGTTTTCCACTCTTTTTGCCTCCACCATCGGAACATAGTCGTCCATCCGGCTGCATCATGTTTGGAATGTGCAAGTATTTTTTGTGTCTTATGGAAGGCCTTATAAGGTTCTTCTGCCTCTTCTCATCCTGTTCAATTTAGTTTCAACAATTCAAAACACTCACCTGAATCCCCTCCCCTACTTATAAGTGTTCATCCCTGAACATTTTCCCTCACTATTCCCGAGCGCTCTCCCCCTCAAAGCCCCCAAGAGCTCCTCCCCTGTTGCAGCACTGAGATTCAGAGTCAGTCTCGCAGCTTCCTCTCCATGTTTCTCCTAAAACATTCTGAGAGCCCAGCTCTCGGTTTGTGACCAAGTGTCATTCCAACACGCAGTCACTAGTGGTGATATCCACAATCACCTCCACATGCCGACCCCGCTACAGAGGCTCTGTTACAACATAACATTTTCATTTTAGGTCAAAAGGGGAAACAAGAAAATGAACTTGATCCAATGGGGCCAATGTACAAATGCATTTGAAATAACAGCTACGGATTTAAGTGACTATACATATCGGGGCACAATGAGGATGGTCAACCTAGGTTGAGTCCAACTTTCAACATCCCCAAAATCGAGGAACTGGAAGCCATGATACAAATGTTTCCTGTCTTATTTGTACTTATGATCTTGGTGCAGACATGGTTGTCTCCATTAATGTGCTGGTCATCCTTAAAACTAGCAGAAAAGAAATGGCTAACGTTTGTTTGCCCTCTCATGCTAGAGGCTTGCTACTGCATGCAACATTCCGCAAGCATCACAATGAGGGCACTGTGTGTCTTGGTACTGGAACAAAGTGACTAGATTTCACTTACCTGGGGACAAACAGTGAGGTCAGTGAGTTTTTTGGCTCTGATGGCAACTGTTCTAGGTGTATGGTTACTTATGTTAAAGAGGGTTTGTAAGCTCAGAAAATCAAACGCAGAAGTTTGAGTTAGAATGATTGTTCTTCATGGATAAATCTTCAAAACTCTATGAATTGTCATTATTGTTTCTATGATTCCATACTCCATCGAGGAATAGTGTTGGAAACGCTGTTTGCATGTAATATTTTTTGGAGATCTCATTACAAGAAAATAATCATATTTTTGCACGTATTCTCCCTAATATTAATGTGATCACCTAGACCTTGTCCTAGGCTTGTGCAATCACAAAACCAGGGGAGACTACTGGCACACCTGGCCCTTTGCTTATGCCAGCCCCCATTGGCACACATGGTCCTTTACATGCGTCAGCCTCTACTGGCATACCTGGCACTTTGCATGTGTTGGTCCCCACTTGCACACCTAGTCCTATACCTATCAGTCTCCACTATCACACTGTTAAAGTAGCAAACATTTTTTGCTCCTTTGTTAGCAAGCCTAGATAATTCCTACTCTTTTCCTTATGCTGTAGCCTAATCTGCGTGTTCGTTTCACACAAGACATAGATCACGCTGCTTGCTTGTTTCATGGGTCACGCTAGGAAGTTTTCTTGAGCAAGTTACGTGAGCTCTGCGTGGTTCGCCACGCTTGGTGGCAAACCACGTGAGCAGTGCTGCGCGACCCGATAGGGGTCAGTCGCACTCGCTCGCTTGATTCATTCCTTCACAAAAAAGTCCCAACTCTCCTCTCGATCTCCGATTTCTGTCAAACTCCCGCCTCGACCCCCCTCCTCTCACAACTCTCCAGATCCCTCCCCCTCATAGCTCTCGAGAGCCCTCTCCCCCTCATGGATCTCAAGAGCCCTCCCCCCTCACAGAGCCGAGAGCCGGAGTCAGCCCCGCGGCTAACTCCCGAGAGCTGTCCGGCACTCGGTGGCGACTAAGAGTCAACCCGACACTTAGCTCCCCCGTCTCCCCCTCCGCCCTCCATTTTCATCACGCACCTGGCCCTCTGCCCCGCGTTGTTCCCTCTGTCTGTCCCTCCGTTTTTCCCTCACGTCTTTACGTTTCCATGTGCCTCTTGCTGCTGAACCCTCTCCACCTGCATACAAGCCTGTAGCCCCTGCGGCTGCTTCCTTACCACTTGCTCCTAGCTTGAGGTGAGCACCTCAGGCTCAGGCTTCTCCCGCGAGCCCAGTGGCCATCTTTGACCAGTGGCCTCCGCGGCTCAGCAAGAGACAAACTCAGCGCCCTGATGCCCTACTCACAGCATTGAGATTGGTGAGTCTGACAATAAGGCACATCGCTTTAATGCCCTGGCAGGGTACACTTTGGTGCATCCAGCTTGCCCAGTTGGCCACCAGCTGGTCTCTTGTGAGTTTGCGATCGCTTCCGATATCACAACCGATCTTTTCATGAAAGGATCCATGCCAGATGCGTGTGACCTGTCCACCCGGAGCTCCTCAACAGTGCCTGATTGAGGCACATTGAATGAGGCACTCTCAATAGAGGGTTGCAGCAGTGTGATTCATAACGTGTATGGATGAGCTCAAATCCCTCTCATAACGTGTTGTCTATGAGCTTGCCGAGCTTCCACCTGGGCGGATGGCTGCACAGGCCAAGTGGGTATTTTGCAAGAAGGTGAATCTTGGCGGCTTACTAGATCACTACAAGGCTCGCTTAAAGGCCAAGGGGTCCTCACAGGTTGAGGGTATTGATTTCACCAACACCTTTGTACCCGTTGGCCATGTGACCACAACTCACACTCTGTTCAACATCGTTCCTCGACATAAATTGGGGTTACACCAGATGGATGTAAATAGTATGTTCCTCCATAACACTCTAGAGGAGGAGATTTACATGGTCCAGCCACCTGGCTTTGAGGTCGGTGACAAGGTCTGGAGCTTGCGCAAGACCTTGTATGGCCTCAAGAAGTGCCATTATAGTGACATGCCAGCTAGGTGCAAAGTGGCACTGATCCATCCCTCTTTCTCCAACAGACAATTGAGCACTTGACCATGATCTTGGTCCATGTTGAAAACCTCCTGATCATGTTTCCTTCAATGGAGGCTGTGAAGGAGGCCAAGGAATTCCTCCAGGCTGCTCACAGAATGGAAGACCTTGGTCCTACAGTTGTACTTATTGAAAAAGACATTTTACACGATCACTGACTGTGGACGCTCTTTCTGTACTAAGCACACTGCGTCCGCATTGTGGGGGAGCAAATCAATGAACTCCTCGGTGCAATTCCCATGGCCTCCACGCCCATCACACCAGACAGGCAGGATTCCCTGAAGGTGGATGATCTAGCACAGCCAGGGGAGACAGTGGACATGCCCCTATACTTGCGCCTCATTGGCTCTCTTAGATACTTGGCCACAAGCATTTAACCTGACATTGCATTCGCCGTCAACCTCCTCCCATAGTTCTCATAGTAACCTCGGATGAGAGGGCTCCATGCGGCTGTCCATGTGGTGAGGTACATGGTTTTCACACCATACTTCAGACTCTTTTGTTGGCAGTGTTTGGTTGTGTTCAATAGCGATACAAACAATGATTGGTCCTATGTGCAGCGCGTTTACTTGCTGACCAAGGTACTGGCGCTTAGGCTGTTTACGGTGGCCATACATCCCTCGGGATTCATCCCACACCTGAGGGTGTCTGAGAGTGGGACGTATGCGTATGAAGTTTGTAACATGTCATTGCAAAATCATGTCATTTTTAATGCATGTGGATATGTGTACAATCAGTTCATGGAAGAGGGTGGTGATATGAGTCATTCCCATCTGTACATATAGTCAAATGTGGCCACTTGGCCACGTCCAAGCTCATGCACATCCCTAATGTTGACACAGCTGGTGCCAAAGCACTGTCGGGTGGTAGTCCACCCATCCGCAGCTGCAGGAAAGCTACTGTGGCATCCGAGATACTTGCTTTGGCAATCTGCCCCTTCTTTTGCAGCCTCTAGGATTTTTCTCAAACTGGCCTTGAACCCAGTTTGCATTGTGTTTCCATCAATTGTTGCTTAACCTACATGTATGTGCAGTCATTGCGTCCAAATTGCAACACTACATCCATAGGTCCATACAGTTCTGCATTTGAGTGAATGTGCACTGAGTTGTGGCCAAAACATGCCATGCACTGTGGCAGCTATTTCAGTTGCCATCTCTCTCTTCTTGTTATGCCCTTTGAATGTTGTGAGACTATGCGAGTCTCTCCTAGCCCCACTTTTGCCGCTATTGCACCTGTCTTGCATGCTAATGCGTCAGCTCATTGGGTAGCATTGCCACATGAGCGATACCAGAGCTAGGAAGCTTCCAAGCAACTTTTTGAAATGCTTTGTGATGCAAAATCAATGTACTGTAGCAGGAAGTCATGAGTCTGTTCTCCGGGATTAGGGGTTGGAAGATTTCCTTGCCAAACAGGAGATGCAGTCAATTCCTTCCACTACATAGGATTTTATGCGAAGGTGCTCAGGTGCCTTTTTCTGCCTTTTTACAAAACTGCATTGTGTTACATTAACATATTTTTATTCATGTTGCTATTCTTTTCCATGAGTGAATGTAAATATCGAGCCTGATAGGTTGTGAGGTATCTCAATGGCCTCAGAAATTTATGTCAGAACTATCCCTCACCTTTTAGGAATTCTTCATGTAGTTCCTTCAACTGGATTCCAAATAGGATTTGTACATGGATTTTCTCTGAATTTCTTCCGTAAGTTAAGGGTGCATTTGGATACATTCATTTACCATGCAACGGATTCCACTATCGCTGTAGATTCCAATGGATTCCACTTCTGTGCACGAGTAAAGTTGAATTCCACTATCTGGAAGGGTTGGACACGGGTCGACGTCGTAATTGGAGTAATAGGCCAAAATTGGAAAGGGAGAATGTACCATATATCCACAGAATTTGTGTATATGCCCACCATATCCACAAACCACAAAATATGAACCCCATGTCAAAAATGTTAACTCTTTAAAACAGATACATCCACACTTAGAGAACACCAACAATACATCTAGAAAAAGAATGCACACAAACACAATGTTGACATTGCATTGCATTGCATGTATTGTTTAATTGCTCACATCATCATTTCAGTCAGAAAATCAGTAATTCCTCTTTCAAGGTGTTTGTAATTGTTCAAGGAGGGGGGGTTGCGCTGGGTTTGTGTGAGGGATCCAAGACATCCCATGCATTAAAAGGGAAGCTGTTGGATCCTGCTACCGTGGGGCCTAGCAGGTGGCCACACAAAAATAAAACCCTAAAGCTTGAATGTAATCCGGGTTATGGTTTGAACATGGTTTAAAAAACAATAGGGGGGTTGCATGCTGTACAAGCTCGATCATGATAGAGAAATGACCCGTGTCCTTTTTCCTTTTCTTGGACTCGTAAACTCCCCTATTATGATGTAGGATTTTATGCTTTGCATGAATGAAGCTTGTGCAAATCATAAACATAGAAAACACCTAAGTTGTAATGTAGAGTTTGCATGTAAAAAAGGGGAGATTCATCGCTTGATTGTGATCTTGGGAGGGGATGTGGATTGAGCGACAGTGTCACATCACCCTCCTTGCCATGCTTGATCAGCAATGCATGTTGCTGATCGAGGATGGCAAGGGAACCAGATGCCCTGTTTTTTCTTAAGTGCTGGATATTATGAGGCTTTTCATTCTGCTCCAAGATGTGGCAGGGCCAACCCTTCAGTCGTGTGGATATCCTGGCTATTTTGTGCTGGTAAATCAGCCAAGGTAGGAGTCATCGGAGGTGAATCTGGAAAATCGGAGTTCTAGTGGTAAGACTGAGCATGCACTGGGACAAATCGGAAAAATATTACGTCCCAGACGTGCGTGACTCCCTAAACTTTTCAAGTCGGCATTTCTGTCCTTACATTTGTGCCCCACCGTGCATCAGTGTTTCGAAATTTTCATCGCTCAGCCCAGGACATTTTGGCCACCTGTCCTGAATTATGGTATTCTGTTTCTGAAGGTTCCAACGAGCTCAACCACTTTCTCAGATGTGAAAAAAATCATGAATTAAATTGGAATTTGGATAGTGTCCGCTTGACTTCTCGACGGTGCTAGACTTCTATGAAGATGCGCCTCGATGTTCTCGAAAACCCCCAAATTCTTGTCATAGTTTCTCAAAGAGACCACTCACGATGTGGCATCACACACTTTGCTCGACTCCACCGCCCAAGAAACAACATTGTGCCTCATTTTGCTTCTTGCTATTGCATATATCCGGCCAACGTTTCCGACACTTGTCATAAAAGTGTATTTACTGCTAAAAATAAATCATCCAATTACCTTTATTCCTCAAATTGTCTTATGCTCCGCACCTCATCCTTGTGAATCATCCATGTTGATCTCATTGCTTGGTATCCGAGCGCACTCGCACTAGAGGAACAGCCAACAAAATGACTAGCAAGTGAAAACCTCACACAAGTCGTCAATGCAGCTTCACCATCTAGAAGATTGAAAAATTCACAACGAAGATGGTGAACAGAGCAAGCGCACACAGCGACGAGCAACAGTAAACAACGCAGACTCCAAAAACTGCGCATTAGCAGCACACAGGCAACAACGCTCTCCAAGGTACCCAGGCAGCATAAAAATTCTTTGCGGTGAATGGCACAACACCAACCACTCTTCTGGCCAATCCGGTTATGGACTGCTCGGGCAGTGCACTAACTTGTTAGTGGAACTCTTCACCTCTTCTGTTGCCCATGAGGATGACACCTGGCACAATGGGAGGCACCAGCCGACAAGCTCGCATTAATGAGGATTTGTACTAGAAGCTTTCAGGACTTCGGAGCCTCAATTCCCAGCTGCTCCAACAACTCACCATGGCAAGGGAGGAGTTTGGGACTGTATGCGCGTGCTAAGCAGCACCACCGAGAAAAATAAGCAGCTTTCAAGTGAATCCCAAATCCAGCTGACACTTCTTGAACCGTTTCATCCTGTGAGCTCTAAACCACCAATGGTTTGGATGTGACTGATACGTTTGAAGGTGTACTTTTACAATTCGGGTTCAAAAACAAAAAAAAAATAAAAAAAAATGGAACTTGTAACCTCGCTTTTCTGTGGCACAAATTCAAGTTGGTGGGCTGGTCTAACGGTCATCCAATGGCACCAGGAGACTGGCGGAGCTTGATCAATGGCTCATGTAGTTGCTCTCACATTGTCATCCACAAGCATTCTACCTCTTGAGTAGATCAATCTAACATGGCACGACTTGCTCACTCCACCAAAGAACTGGATGGAATTTGCATGCGCCATACTTGCACGTTTTGGAAAAATGAACAAGAAGTCAGCCGCAAATACAGGCTTTAACGCTTGCATCAGCTATCCAGGGTGACAGAATACTCTTGAAGGTTTTGCAAAATCATCACCGGTAGTGACTTCGTCCTCAACGAACTCTGGTTCTATTACAATGGCCTCAAGCGCACCTTCATACAAGAAATTGCAGTGTTTGGCATCCAAGAAGACCTTCCATGAATGATCACAGTAGCCGATGGCATCGACAACACCGATTGTCGTGTTTGGATGCAAGAATCCAATGGCCATCAACTACAAGGCCACAATCCATGTCTTGGGGATAGAAATTCACACTCTACAGAGACCTCATCCCCTATGGAGATTGACGCTGTTGATGAACATTTTCAACAGCTATCCTAGACATGTAGGAAGCCAGGCACATCTCTCGTAATTTCCGGGAATGGCAGTAGCAGGCCAAAGGGGGGAGTCACAAAGACAGAAATAGGAGTCAAGAAATGGTAAAAGGGAAAAAGAAGATGACAATTTTCTTTTGCAGTGAAAAACCTTTGTGTCAACCAATCCCCCAACTGAACGACCCACATCGTCGCAAACGAGGGTTCATAAGATCGCAAAGTTCAACAAGGGATACGAGGACAACCAATTGGCAATTTGGGCAGAATGACTATATACCCCTTGCGTTGTGGGTTTCTCGATCCGGAGCATATATCATTTTCTGCCAGCGATGCTAATGTAGAGCCATCCGCTATCCCTGTCCACCTGCGGATTGTGCCGGTACAGGAAATCTCGCCCAAGGATGATTTTGTGATTGCTCAGTGGACAAGTAATCCAGATTGTTACGTTATGCGGACCTCCGACATAGTCAGTGTGGTTCACGAAGTCGATGGATCTGCAGTTTTTTGTTGAGGGGTTTTCCTTCAAACACTCCTGGTTTGGCCTGCAAATCCAGCTTCTGAATCATGTCGTTGTTTACAAAGTTGTGAGAAGCTCCTCCATTTAATGGTGACGGGTAATTCTGCGACTCTTACAATCCCTCAGTTTCACTTGAAGCAGTATTTCCGGTTGGTTTTCCTGGTACCCCTCTTCAAACTTTGCGATCTCTGGCACCCTCGTATGTGACGATGTGAGCCGCTCAGATGGACGATTGGTTGGTGGAGAATTTTTCGACCGGATAGGAGTCTCACCATCTACACCTTTCCTTTGCCATTTCCCAACTCCTCAGTTTTCCTTTGCGATTTCCCCCCCTTTTTGGCTTGCTGATGTCGCTTCTGATTGTCGCGTGAGATATGACCCGGCTTTTTGCAAGTCCAGCAGAGCCATTGACCGTGTTGATCATCAGCTTCAATCTCCATCAGATATGATGTTTTTGACAACTTTGAATTTCCTCTACCACGACAATAATTGTGCCTTTGGGGTCACCATCCATTGGATTGCCGCATCCGAGTGCTATAGTCGGCGGTGTCGATGCGATCGACTGCTGGGATCGTTTATGGAAGATCGTCCAGCATGCCGAAAATGGTGATTGCTCACCGGATATCTTGCTTGATGCCGTCTTTGTAGTAGAAACATAGCTATTCGGGGGCGAGGTCAGTGCCGTTAATGATTTCGTGGAAGCTACGATTATACTCCGCCACGCTGGACTACCGACGTGGAAGTTTGAATCTGTATGTATCCAACTTTGTGTTTAGCTTCCCAAAACAAGCAAGGCTAGTGCGCACAAAGTCGCTCCATATTTCTGGTGGCATCAGAGAGTCATGCCATGTCGGATTAATCTGCTTGAGCGGTAGTATGCATGCGGTTGACGATGTACGAGCAGTCGGGTGAGCCATTGATCTGACTCCTCCGGTCTCCAGCTGCCATTTGATGGTCTTTAGATCGGACCACCAACTTAAGACTTTGGGTGGTCCGATGTAAAGACTATCTAACGACAGTAGGAGTTGTATATGTTTCTTGGTGAGTACCAATTCACGCGCATGAAAAATCCAAAGCTCCTCCATTGCCATGTTGGGTTGTTGGAGCAGTTGGATCTTGAGGCTTCCAAGTCCTGACAGCTTGTGGCACAAATCTTCATTTATTTTTTCTTTTTGGCTAGTGCCTCCCTTTGTGTCAGGTGTTGAACCAGCGAGCAGCAGTGGAGGCGAAGGATTTGCCGAGCCCAAGGGGTCCGTCACTGGGCTGGCCGTCGGGTTTGTCGGTGTTGCGTGCCGCAGATCCTCCATCGTGGGAGTATTAACCGGGGACTATTGCTCGTCGCCGGTTGCGCTCGCTTTGTTCACTGTTGTTGTCGCAAGGTCTGCGATCTTCTGAATGCCGAAGATCCACCAAAGACGTGTGCAAGGTTGTCGCTAGGTAGATAACTCATCGGTTGTCCCTCCACCGTCGCTGTGCTCTGATACCACGTGTTATGATGAGCGGAACATAGATGTTTTACAGGGATGACATGCGTGACAATAGACGGTTCAAGGATTTGGGACAAATGGATAACTTGTATTAAGCAGTAAGTGCACTTTTAGGGTTTAGGGTGAACTAATTTGAGGACATATATACAATGTTGAGGATTAGAATGAGACATATGTCGGATCCTCAGTGCTTGAGCCAAGCGACGAGCACAAGATTGCGACGTGAGTGGCTGCTTCAAGCAACTCTACCGAGAAATCGGGGGCTTCAAGAATATTGAGGCACGGTTTTATAAAGATCTAGCGCAGTCGAGAATTGGGCCGAATAGTGTCAAAACTTCTTTTTCATAGTCTGTTGACCATTTTGGGAAGTGGTTGAAGTAGTCACAACCTTCCGGAACGGAATGCCAGAGGTCGGGACAGGTGGTCAAAATGCCCTCGGCCGATTGGCGTAAGAACCCTGAGGGCGTTGCATGGTGGGCCATGAATGTAAGAACATAAATGTCCATTCGCTGAGTTTAGGGACTCGTGTATGCTAGGGACGTAAGATATATTGGATTTTAGACGCTCGAGTCAAGCGATTCCTGTGACGACGCATCGTGAGTTGTCGCTTAAAAAAAATCCGCCAAGAAGTCAAGAGATTTTCACAATATCAAAGCACGTCATTACAAAAGTCTAGTGTCCTCAGAAAGTCAGCCAAATAGTATTGAAACATTGATACGTGTAAATGCACGGGCCCGCTACTATGGGCCCCTGCATAGATGGGAAAAAAATAAAAACCCAACCCATCCAGACAATTTTGTGTCCAGAAAGTATGGGTAATTGTGTGTTGTTGTTCCATCAAGTTTCTGGACCACATCATTGGCAGTTAAAAGATGACCATAAACATGAAGGAAGTAGACGCGGCCACTCATTGGCCGAAGCCTACTAATGTTTAAGATTTCAATGTATTTTTGGGGTTCTGCAACTACTACTGTCGACTTGTCAAAGACTACAATCTATTGTCAACGCCTATTGCTAATCTCACTCCTAAAACTACCGAGTGGAATTGGAGAGACAAGAAAAATAGAGTTTAATTTATTTCAGAAGCATCCGACCTCGATGCGAGTCCTACAAATGTCGGACTTAACATTGGACTACAACATGACCATCAATGTGTCTGATCGAGCAATCAAAGACATTCTCAACGTGAAAATGGTGAAAAACAAAGAAAACCGGAACCTAAACCATGTAATGCACAAGAAAGATATGTTGGTGGTCGTGCATGTTTTAAAAAAATGACAGTGCCAACTAACATACCAACGATGTATTGTCTGGACCGACCACCATACACTCAAAGATTCCAAGCTGAATCAAAGCCATTGACAAACTTGATGGATGGAGTTCTTCGAGTCCATCTTCGACTACAACATAAAGTATCGACTTGGAAAAACAAATCCAGCAGATGCCCTCAACTGACAACCAGAATCGATGGCCAAGATAAGCACATTGCTTGCAGAACAAGATGCACACCTCGCAAGGCTGTTCACAAAGGGTTGCAAGGATTTTGGCAGGTACAACAAGATCAAATTGTGCTTTGACGATCCCTTTTGGCGACGACGATTCAATTGACATGTGGTCATACCACCAAACAAGGAGTTACCAAGGATGTTGCTGAACAAGAGCCACGACATCCGTCCAGGTGGTTGTTACCAAACCACATGTTGTGGCTGCATGGAGTGCCACGTACCAACATCAGCAAAAAAGAGGACTGCTTCACCATATTTGGTGTAAATTAATGACACGTTACAAAATCGGATTGAGCTATCAACAGCTTTTCATCCTCAAACCTACGGGAAAACCATGTGGACTAATTAAACACTCGGTGTTCGGTGTTCTGTTTTAAAAAGTTCCAAAAATCCCGACCACTTTCTAGAATGGTCGACATTTACTTTATGTGTCCGCTCATTACCCAGCGGGAGGTCCAGAAAGTATGGATGACCAAAGTTCTACTTCAAAATGATTTTGTAAAAATTTTCTTTTTGTAAAATCTCAAGAATTTCTTGGAGATGTCTGTCATGCTTTCTTGGAATGCTGCTGTACACCAGATTGTCATCAAGATATATGACGACAAAGTCACCGATGTACGGCCAAAGATGTTGTTTATCACTGCCATGAATGTTGTAAGGATGTTGGTCAGTCCGAATGGCATAACCGTGAACTTGAAGTGCCCGTATCGAGCACAAAATGCTGTCTTCTCGATGTCCTTTTCAGATACTCAGATCTCATGATAGCCAGTGCGTCGGTTGCTTTTGGTGAAAATTCTTGGCCTGCAGAGGTGGCCAAAAACTTCATGTGCTCACAGAAGGGGGTCACAGATCTTGATGGTGATGTCCTTCAACGCCATGTTATTCATGTACATCAGCATCTTGCTCTTTTTTTAATGATTATTTCAGGTGAGAAGTAGGGTGATATGGATGGCCTGATGAACCCAGATCGAGCATCTCCTCTAACTAATTTTTTAGGCTGATCGGTTTGTGGTCGCTCATCAAATACGCTACCTTGACCATCTGTTCGCTGCCTATATCTAGGTCAATCTAATTATCAATGCTGCATTATGGAGATCAATCTTGTGGCAGTTTGTCGGTAAAAATCCCTTCAAACTCTCTAACAATGGATGCAAACTCATGTGGCTGTGTCCTTTTTAGGCGTCAAAGATGATGAGGCTGATGTTGTTGCATTCGCTGCTGCAATCTCCTCTGCTTCCCATGATTAGTCATGCTTGTGCTCCGCATCGCAGGTATTATTTGACCACATCTAGTGATATCGACTGCGTGCATTGTTTTGCGCCTGCTTCAACTTCCTCTTTTGCTTTCTACTTTGCTACTTCTTGTACCTGGCGCTATGACGTGGGCCGCTCGATCAGAAACACGTGTCGTTTTTTTTTCATTAATACTGACGTAGATTACCTCATAGCTCCAGTCCATCCGTGGACTATGTCTGCATACAAAATCTCGCATGAGGATGATTTTGCGGTCGCTCCTTGGGCACGTTCTCCACAACATTGCACCGTAAATATCCCCCATCTGTAGTCAAGTAGTTTGCAAAGGCGACGGATCCAAAATCGATTATAGACTGTTTTCTCCTCAAACACCCCTAGTTTGGCTCACAAACCCCGCTTCCGAACCCTGTCATTAGTGAAGGAACTATGAGGAGGTCCTCCATCCAGTAATGTCGGTGCCATTCTGTGACATTCACAATCCCTCGGCTCTGCTTATTGAAATCGCCACTGTGAACATGCCGATTACCTCTTGTATTGTCACCTGTGAGCCTCAAATACCCTGACTTTGGAACAGTAAGCCCCATTTGCCCCTAACCTGAAACAATCAGACCCATTCACCCCTCTCTCCAAAGAATAAGATCTATCCATCCCTCGCACCTCAATTTAATTTTAACCTTCCAAAATACTAGAAAATAATCCTAGTATACCCAATGGAGGTGACAGTGATGTTCATGTCCATTGGAACGGAACCTTACCTTCAGCACTCTTCACCAAACGTAAATATCTAAGTCTGGGAAGAGGCTCGGAATGGGACTCATGAATGAACCTCCCTTCCTTGGTGTGCGGTTGGCCGCACATGATGGGTGCCCATGTCGAGTGGCACAATCCAAGTACTCAAAGGGGTACGTATTTGTGCTTGGTGGGACAACAGTTTCATGGGCAAGCAGGAAGCAGGACTGCGTGGCGCTGTCTAGAACCGAAGCGGAGTACATCGCGCTCGCGGAAGCCACAAAGGAGGTGGTGTGGCTACGGCGGCTACTAAAGGAGATCGGCGTGCCACAAAGGAAGCCAACGGTACTCAACGTTGACAACATGAGTGCCATCAGCCTGACCCAGAACCCGGTGCTGCACAGGAGGACCAAGCACATCGAGATCCGGCATCACTATGCGCGAGACTTGGTGGTGAAGGGAGATGCGGCTATCGTGCAGTGTGGCACTAAGCGCATGCTCGCCGACGCCATGACCAAGGCACAGCCCAAGGACAGGCACAACGTGAGCTGCATGGAGCTTGGTATGCACTGTGGAGTTTAAAATGCTGCAGGTTCCAAGGACAGGGCATCAAGGCTGCGGTGCAAGGGGGAGATTGCTGACATGGTGTGCCCCTTGCCATTAGTGTCGTTGATCGTACGCCCTGGTTAGACCACTGGGGAGTGATTGAACACCTGATCTGACTTTAGATTTGGATTCCTTGGATTTTTCCATGCAGGATCGAGCTTTGAATCGCTCGATTTGAGTGAGTATTCAGAAAGTTAGCCTAGCCCAAAAATTGGGTATTGGGCGGGTGGAATCTGGTACCCGCCATGGGTGGCGGGATAATCCACCGCCAGTGATCCGAGTTCGTCTCCAATGGGCTCCAAATGTACCAAGGGCATGAATGAGGCAATCATAAGGACCTCCTTGACCAGGGTGAACTTCTCCTTGACTTCTGGAGGAGGAAAGGCACTTCGACGGGTCATCGCCGAAGTGCCTCCCGTCGCCTAGAGTGCAAGGCTAGGTGGACGGTTCCACCAAGGGTTACTTCGATGGCCGTAGCAGGGGCTCTACTGCTCCGTTTTGGGCATGTTTGGATGTGTTGGAAAGCTTAGATCATAGGCTATAACGATCTGATATAATCTCACTATGCTAAGTAACAAAAACGTATTTTGATTCAGTTCCACTGAATGTGACGTGTTCTACCCAGTCACATCCGTGATCCTTGTGCTCCACACTCTTCACCATTGGTGTCCATTGGCTGCCCAAACACTGGTAGCGTGCTTCAGTAAGAGCTAGGCATCTTTGAGGGTGCCTCCACACCCACTAGTACCAACACAAGTGACCACCTGAGCACTTTGAGCTCAAAAGGCGACAGGATTATTGGCCAGGACGGCTAAGAGCGGCCTTCAAGGAGAAAAGGCGGCTGGAGGACCTCCAAAATACTTCAAAGAAGGTGCACACAACGATTGTTGGTCGTCCAAGTGGTGTGAGACATAATTCTCTAGTGTGACAAGGTGACTGCCGCTCATCCTGCTAGGCTAGGAGAGTGTGTTAGAGGGTAGACTTTGACAGAGTGTATCTCAGTGCTCCCTAGGCCAAATGAGGCATATAAGGGCTTGTTAGAAAACTGTGACAATTTACTTTCTCACTCAATAATCCATTCAGAAATTTGTATTCTCTGAAAATCTACAATTGCTTCTGTAATTTCTGTCTGTACAACCTGCAACTCCCTCTCAAACAGTTGGTCCTACCTAGGCGGCTCTTAGTGAGCCTGATCACCTCCCTGAGGGCTGCCCCAGTTTCCATCACCACCCTGCTCTAGCTGCCTCTCCTTCGCCTCCGAGCCCGCCATTAGTGCCTCCCGAATGATCCTCTCCTGCACGCGCTTAGGAGGGCGTGGGCGTCTCTTTCTCCATCTCCTCTGTGCCCTGTCCTCCCGTCGGGCCTGTCCCCCTCCCGTCACCGACGCCGCCTCCCGCTCCATTCCAACTCTCCAGGTCGACAGGGTCCACTCCGTTGTGGTGGGACCACGCACCAGCTCCTGCCTCCCCTGAAGAGTCCCCTCCTTCCTCTCCCCTCCGCTCTTTCTCAGGACTCTCATCCCCGTCCCCAACATCCTGGTCCCCTGCTGCTCCTCGGCAGGTCCAAGACTGTGTGCTCGCCCCCCTCCTGTCCCCTCGGCTCCGCCGCCAACCGTCCCTCCGGGCATGGGGTCAATTCCCTCTGCGTCCATGTCCACCGGTCCTGCGTCCTGCGCCCTGTCTAGGCAGGCCACCCGGTCCAAGATCCCCTCGAGCCGCTCCAGGTCCGCCTGCAGAGCTGCCCCCAGCTGCTGGTCTCTCCCTGTCATCATCCCTTGGACCGCCAACATCTGTACGACCCCGATCTGCTGATCCACTGCGCCCATCACCGTCACACACATTGCCGCACATCCCGTGGTCACCTCCTGTCGTGCCAACTCGTCCGTGTGTCGCTCACGCTCTCTCTCTCTCTCTCTCTCTCTCTCTCTCTCTCTCTCTCTCTCTCTCTCTCTCTCTCTCTCTCTCCTGCCTGTGATGTGACTGTTCCATGTATCTCTCGCGTTGCATCATACAGCTGCTAGACCCGGGACTGCGATATGGACTGCGCTGCCCCATAGTCTGTCGTAATATGTTTGTTTGGTTCTGAAGCATTATAAGGTGGCCTCCCACCGCCTCATCATAACAAAGGAACAGTCCTCGGATCCTCTCCCTCGTGTCGCTCGGCATCGTCCCACACGTTGCCACCACCTCCTCCTGGAACATCTGGAATAAATACGTCCATGTGTGTTGGTCTGCGCTCCGCTTCGTGCATGTCGGGCCCCCTCCCTCGGCGCCAGTCTTTGCTGTCTTCTGTTCCTCTGCCACCCCCTGCCCCCCTTCCCTCGTGGTTTGTTTTCTCACACCAACTTCCTCTCTCATCCTTGGCAACTGCTCCTATCCCCCTCCCGACCTTGTAACGTCCATGGGTTTTACCTCCACCTCCTCCTCTATCTCTCTCGTCCCTTTGACGCCGCTTCTAGTGCGAACTTTCTTGCCTTGACTCTTGTTCTCACTCTCCCTCTCCTTGCTTCCACACCCTCCTCGCACGGGGTGGTGTCGTTCGGTGTCCTCTTTACTTTTTTCCTCGCCCGTAGCGCCCTCCCCTTCTCCATCTTCCCGCTCTTGCCTCTCTTGTCCTGTTCTTTCTCGGTCGACCTCCATGCTCGCGGACACCTCAAATCCCCCCTTCGCGCTCCCATGCTCCGGCTCCTGCTTCCCTTCTACGCTTTCCGACGACCTTTGTTGTCGTGCCATGTTCACCGTCCGTTGTCTTGCCCTCTCTTGTTCTTTTGCTTGGACCGCCGCCTGTTGCTTTCGAAAACTCCGTGGTCCTTTCGTGGTCATTTTGTACCTGCTGCGGGCTGCTAGGGGTGGTGGTTTGGATTGTTGCGATCCTTTGAACTCAACGGTGGGAGCCCCTGTTGGCGATGGTGCTGGCAAGAGGGGCCGAATCCCATAAATGGGTTTATCTGTGCCGCAGTTTTTGGGGTATTTCTGAAATAGAAATTGGGGGCGGTGGCGGAGTAATTGTTGGAGTCGAGGTTTGCGGTTGTTCTTGTATTGCACGATGCCCCGGGTATTCCAGAAATACCCCCTCTATGTATTTCATGATTAAACTTCCGGGTGGTCCGGTTCGAACTACAGTGAGCGAGTGGGGGTGGGCGAAAATTTTGCCCCCCTCTTCGCTTGTGGTGGGGGCCTGCTCTTGGCCGATAAGCGATGGCTCCCCCCCCCTCTTGTGGACCGTCAATCAGAAAGATCGACGGCTTCGAGGGGGGCCCTCTTGGGCCATCGATTGTGGAGATCGATATCCCCAAGGGGGGGGTGCCTCCTGCCGTCACCTGCCGTTTGAGCGCCGGCGGGTTGAGGACGTCGGCCCCGCCGGCCCACCCCCTCTCCCGTCCATCGCTGTCCCCCCCCCCTCCGTCGCTTTCCACCGGTGGGTTCGCCCGCCTGTGACTCCGAGGGCCCTCCACCCCCCGAGTCTTTGCCCTCCCCCCTTCCACGGCCGGGTGAGGGATAGGGGAGAGAAACCGAGTGAGGGGGGAAGGCGGCAGCCGGCTCTCGTCTGCCTGCTGCTGCTCCCTGCTGACGGCCACGCACGTGCGGAGGGTCAACTCCGCTTCCCCTCACGTCAAGGCCTGTTGACGTCGGGTTCCGCCGTCTCATTCTCCTGTTTTCTCTGTCCATCCGCCACGTGGCACGGCCCGGATGGGCCCATTGGATAGCTCTGATCCAGGGCTATCCAACGGGCCCGTCCACGCCTCAAACGATTGACCGTGGAGGCAGAACGGGTCCTCTCTCCTTCTGTATTCCATGTGGCACCATCCGAGTGGTGTCGACATGTAGCCCTTGCCAAGGGCTACCCGTTGCTACCTTCCACGTGTCGAATGGTTGCTTGTTTCGTGTGAAAGGGATGGGTAACGTGGACGGGCTTCCCACGTGGCGTTTACAGCCGCTAAGGCATGCCACGTGGCGAAACCTGGTTTGCCAGGCCCGCGGAGGCGTGCTGATGCGGCAGACACCCTCTGACGTGGACCCGTAAGACAGGCTGTCCGGGACCACCCCCTTTGAAAGCTCCTTGAGAGCTCCCTGCGATGCCGCCTCCTGCGATTCTGTAGATATAGATATAGATATAGATGTAGATGTAGATATAGAGGTAGAAATAGATATAGATATAGATATACATATAGATATAGATATAGATATAGATATAGC
>SZWC01014935.1:47796-72100 GCA_023375785.1 Penium margaritaceum
AGATAAAGATATAGATATAGATATAGATATAGATATAGATATGTAAAGATAAAGATATAGATATAGATATAGATATAGATATAGATATAGATATAGATATATATATAGATATAGATATAGATATAGATATAGATATAGATATAGATATATATATAGATGTAGATACATATAGATGTAGATATACATATACATATACATATAGATATAGATATAGATATCGATATAGATATAGATATAGATAAAGGTATAGATATAGATATAGATATAGATATAGATATAGATATAGATATAGATATAGATATAGATGTAGATATAGATATAGATGTAGATATAGATACACATACAGATACAGATGCAGATACACATACAGATATAGATACACATACAGATACAGATACAGATAAAGATATAGATATAGATATAGATATAGATATAGATATAGATATAGATATAGATATAGATATAGATATAGATATAGATATAGATATAGATATAGATATATATGTATAGATATAGATATAGATATATCGCGGTCGTGCTTTTGCATGGCACGGTGCTAAGTTGGTGGCCCAATCTAAAGACCATCTAACAAAAGCAAGAGACCGGCAGAGCATCATCAACAGCCAATGGCGCCCGTCTCATATCGCCGACTGGAGGCGTTCTATCCTTTTAGCAGTTCAACCCACAATGGCAAGACTAACTGATGCCACCAACCGACTGGAACGCATTCTCACGCATGATGCTCGCACGCTTTGGACGACTGAACAAAACGTCCAAAGCATGGTACAAGTTCCGGCATCTCCGTCAGAATTCTAGCGTGGCAGAGTGTACGCATAGATTTTGCGAGATCATCACCGAAGCAGATATCGCCCCCAAAAAACTCTATTTTCATTACAACAATGGCCTGAAGTGAGATATCCGGCGAGAAATCACCATTTTTGGCATCCAAAATGACTTATCGCGGATGATTGTAGCAGTAGAAAGGATCGACAGTGCCGACTACAATGCTCGAATCCAACAATCCTACGGTTGGTGACCTCCTAATCACAATTATCATAGTAACAAAAAGAACCATTCGCCGGGCTCCTCAACTCCGATGGAAGTGAACGCACTCAACCAGAGAGATTCGCAAACCTGCTACAACTCCGAAAAATTTGGACAAGTTTTTCGCAACCGCCAAAGCAAGAAGCAGGCCAAAAAGGAGGGGAAGTCATAGAAAAGTGAGTTGGGAAAAATCAAAGGGCATGAGTAGAAGACGCAACTCTTGTCCGTGAGGAGCGATTTGCACCAAAAGATAGCCCATCTGAACTGCCTACATCACCACAGAGGGTTTCTAACATCGCAAAGTTTTACGAAGGGTATGAGGACGACCAACCAGCACTATTACTAGGTGTTCAGCCTCGAGGATGCAAAATTCTCAGAAAGGTACCGGCACTATTGGATGAAGGAGCTTCACATAGCATCGTGAGCAATGACATGGTTCGCAAACTAGGTTTGCACACTGAACCAGGGGCGCTTGAAGGAAAAACCGTCAACGAGAGATTGCAGATACGGAGACTCGAAGAACCACTACGACTACAAGTGGGAGATTTATGGGATGTAACGGTTCGGAGGTCTTTTCCACTGAGTGATCACAAAATCATCCTCGGACAAGATTTCCTGTACCGGCACAATCCGCAAGTCGACTGGAACAGCGAAGACATCTATGTGGAGATTGACCTGGCCAAACAACAACTTCTACGTGTGGGACGGAAGCCGACAGTGGAAGAAACAGAGGTAGAAGCAATAGAGAAAGCCACAGAAGCCAAAAATCGACAACCTATGTAGCCGATACCGGTCAACGTGGCCAAGCACTGCATACGACGAGGAGCTCGTGCATAGATCCTATATCTCGAGCCAATGTAATAAGTGGCAGCAGTTGACTCATCATCGGCCTCGTCATCCTCATCGGCATCAATGAAGTTTGCGATAGTACCTGAAGATTTTGTACCACCCATCCAGGATTTTGCAAATGTCTTCACCGACGAACTCCAAAGAACCTTACTTCCTCAACGAGACATTGACCTTTGCATCGAACTAAAGCCAGGCAGCAGACCTACAGTTTGAGGGGTCTATCAGATGAGCAATCACGAGCTGACCATGCTAAAAATGTAGCTCAACGAGATGTTCGGACAAGGGTTCATCCGCCCTTTCACGCCACCATACGCCGAGCCAGTACTGTTTATAAAAACAAAAACTGGTGAGATGCGGATGTGCGTGTACTATCGGGCATTGAATGGCGCTACCATCAAGAACCGCTACCCTCTTCCCAAAGCTGATGAACTTTTTGACCAACTCCGAGGAGCTCGAATTTTCAACAAAATTGACTTATGTAGCGGATATCACCAGATACGCTTGGCAGACGCCAACATCAAGAAGACAGCCTTCCAAACCCGCTACGGACATTTCAATTTCACTGTAATGCTGTTCGGACTGAGGAATTCCCCGCCGAAGTTTTACAAAGAGAGAAAAAATTTGGAAAATTCTTGAAATGCGACTTTGGTCGTCGTTCAATCGCATTTTTGCGTCATGTCATCAATGGTGGATGGATCACCATGGATCTGAAGGATCTTATTCACCGTTGGAGACAAAGTCCTCAGCTCGGCAAACATCAAAATCCACGGAGCCGACTGTTCAAAATTCAATCACCGATGGTTGGGACCGTTTGAGATCGAGCGCAAGTAAACCCCTGTGGTTACACGACTCAAAATCCCCGACACTATGCACATTTATACAGTGTTCCATATCAGCAGATTCAAGCACTACCGAGACCCCCGAGAGAATTTCCCCGGCAGGGATGTGCCGTTCAAGTGGACGAGGATACAGAGTACGTTATCGAGGACATCCTCGGACATCAACGACGCGGTAAAACAACAGAATATGTCATCAAGTGGCACGGCTATGACGTTGCGTATAACAGTTGGGAACCCTACGACAACCTCCGAGACGTCGATCGCCTAATCGACGGCTATTACGACCGTCACCGGGTCACATCTGTACGTGCACCGGGACGTCGAAGGTAAAAGGGGGAGAAGTGTTACTTACCAGATGTACACGAGTCCCTTATCTCTCTGAGTGGGCATTTCTGATATTACACAAACAGTCCATCGCATTGCAAGACCACGATATTCATTCCGACGGTCAAGGGCAAACCGGCCATCTGCCCCCACCCTCAGTGAATCTTCCCAAACCTTCTGACAACTTCGACCACTCTTTTGAATCTATGACAGAAGTATCACGACCTTTTGGTCAAATTCTTGATGCACAAAGACGAATCTGAATTTATATAGATGCATCTCACATCTTCACCTTTGATTCTCAAAGACCCCCGATTTCTTGGCGGACCTTCTTGAGTCAGACCACTCACGACGCGACTCTGCACGCGTCGTACGAAAATTATCCCAATGACCCCGACTATGCCTCATTCGTAACTCGACACGTGTGTATCTATATTCGATCATTTTGACACTTGTTGTCGAAGTACACTTACCGCAAATTATAAATTGCTCAAGTGTCCCAAATTCTAAATCGTGTTTTGCTTTGCAATTTCTACCTATACATCATCTACGCTCCCTCCGGCATAATACTTGGTATCACAGCGCAGCGGTGCTGGAGAGGCATCTAACTACTATACCCATCCGGAGGAATACCCTACTGCTCTTTGATTTCGATATTAATTGTTTTCAAAGTGGTCCAAATTCGTCGAAAATGGTTTTTTAGTCGAAATTTTAGTTTCACCAAATTATTTCCGTAATTCATTTGTCGAATTTAAAGGGTGTGGGACATTTTTTCATTACCAGATTAAGCTACAATTATTATATTGCTAGGCTCAACTACTTGTCATTTTTCTTTTTTGGTGAGTTCCGGTCGATTCTCGCCGTTGAATACCGGGCCGAGGTTGTCGACGGCGAGTCAAACACTCAAGCGCTCGATCGCTCAAATGCCCGAATGCTGCAGTTCGCACCATCGTGCAGTTCGTCCTACCGGACTTTGTCCAAATCCAAGAAATGACCCTACATTTTTGTCAAAATTAAGGTTACGGACCCATATACACGTCGAATTAAAGGTTGTACCTAATTAATTAGAAAGTCATTTTTTTCGTCGAAAAAATTATGGTTCATCTCAGTCGTTGAAATCCAAACGCAGTAGGGTACCTCCCACAAGCCGTCAACGCATGTCGCACGTCAAGACTTTGAAGACTTCACGACTACCACGTATGGCAAACGAACACAACCGATGACCGGCAGCGGGTCTTTGGCAATGGCTTCGGTGATGGAGGAGAAGAACGTCCAAATGCACGTGAACCCTGAAGCAACTGCGAATGTTGATGTGGCCAGCTATGCGGCAGCTGGATAAACCCCTACGACTTCGATGACCAATCCGGTCACGGAACGAACGGCAAAAAACCATCTGCCCATACCATCAGCCTCGAAGACGAGAGCAGGGACGACAAGTGGCACTGGACAACACACACGGATCAAGAGGAACTGGCAGACCGGATCTTCGTGCTCCAAGGAATCAACAACCATCTGTACCAACAACTCAACATCGCGATGGAGGCTCTTTGCAATGCAAGTGCACATGAAGTAGTGCTTTTTGAGAGAAATTCCCAAGTCTCGAGGAAACCCAAAATTTTTCCGGCTCCACCAGAACAGTTCGATCCTGCAAAATCAAAAGGACCGACGGTTCGGATGTGGCTGAGGAGTTTGGAGGTGAACACCATTGCTACCAGGGTCAACGACGATCAGAGGAAAATTGACCTCGCGGCCGCGCTTTTGCGTGGCACGGTGCTAAGTTGGTGGTCCAATCTAAAGACCATCCAACGGCAACAGGAGACCAGTGGGTCATCATCAACGGCCAACGGTGCTTGTCCCATATCACCAACCACAGGCGTTCTACCCTTGGAGACGATCAACCCACAATTGCAAGACGCACTGACGCCAGTGACCGACTGGAATGAATTCTCGCGCGCAATGCTCGCACGCTTTGGAAAACTGAACAAAAAGTCCAACACACTGTACAAGCTCTAGCATCTCCATTCGTAGTTTAGCATGACAGTGTATACGCAGAGACTCCGCGAGATTATCATCGAAGCACACATCGCCCCCAACAAACTCTGGTCTCATTACAACAATGGCCTTAAGCGAGCTATCCGGCGAGCAATCACTATTTTTGGCATCCAAAACGACTTACAGTGGATGATTGAAGTAGCAAAAGGGATCGACAGTGCCGACTACAATGCTCACATCCAAGAATCTATGGCTGACGACCTCCTAACCACAATTATCATGGAAACAGAAAGAACCATTCGACGCACTCCATGACTCTGATGGGAGTGAACGCCGTCGACCAGAGAAAGGCGCGAACCTAATACAGCTGCGGAAACATCGGACACGTTGTTGGAAACTGCCGGAGCAAGCAGCAGGCTAAAAAGGGGGAGAAGTCATGTAAAAGTGAGTCGGGAAATGGCAAAGGTCAGGAGTAAAAGGTGCAACTCTTGTTCGTGATGAGCGATCCACGCCAAAAGATCGCCCATCTGAACAGCCTACATCACTACAGAGGGATTCTGAGATCACGAAGTTCATCGAGGGGTACAAGGACAACCAACCGGCAATACTACTAAAAGTTCAGCCTCGAGGATGCAAAAGGCACAGAACGGTACCGGCACTATTAGATGGAGGAGGTTCACATAGCTTCGTGAGCATTGACATGGTTCACAAACTGGGTTTGCAAACCAAACCAGGGATTTTTTAAGGAAAATCCATCGATGGGAGATTGCAAAAACAGAGACTCCGAGAACCACTATGACTACAAGTGGGGGATCTATGGGATGTAACAGTCTGGAGGTCTTTTCCAATGAGCGATTAAAAAATCATGCTTGCACGAGATTCCCTGTGCCAGCACAATCCGCAGGTTGACTGGAACAGCGACGACATCTACGTGGAGATTGACGGCGCCAAACAACTTCTGCATGCGAGACAAGAGCCGATAGTGGAAGCAGCAGAAGTGGAAGAAACAAAGGAAGCCGCGGAAGCCAAAAATTGACAACATGTGTAGTCGATACCGCTTCACGTGGCCAAGCACTGCATATGACGAGGAGCTTGTACATGGCTCATACATCTCGAGCCAATGGAAGCAGCGGAAGTGGCAGCAGCTGACTCATCATTGGCCTCATCAGCCTTCTCGGAATCGACGAAGTTTGCAATGGTACGTGAAGAGTTCGTACCACTCATCCAGGAGATTGCAAACGTCTTCTTCGACGAACTCCCGAGAACCTTACCTCCTCAACGAGACATCAACCATTGTATCAAACTAAAGCCGGTCAGCAGACCTACAGTTTGAGGGGTCTATCAAATGAGCGATCACGAGTTGACTGAGCTAAAATAGTAACTCAACGAGATGTTCGGCCAAGGGTTCATCCGCCCTTCCATGTCACCATACGCTGAGCCAGTACTATTTATAAAAACAAAAACAGGTGAGATGCAGATGTGCGTGTACTATCAGGTGTTGAATGATGCTACCATCAAGAACCGCCACCATCTTCCCCGAGCTGATAACCTTTTCGACCAACTCCGAGGGGCTCGAATTCTGAGCAAAATCGACTTACGTAACGGATATCACCAGATACGTGTGGCTTATACCGACATCGAGAAGACGGCGTTCTGAACCTGCTATGGACATTTTGAGTTCACGGTAATACCGTTCAGACTGACAAATGCCCCAACAACATTTATGGCGTCAATGACCAACATCTTCCGCCCATACCTCGACGATTTTGTCATGGTACATCTTGACGCCATTCTAGTGTACAGTCATACACAAGAGGAGCATGATGGACATCTTCGAAAAGTCCTCAGAGTTTTACAAAGAGAAATATTTTGGAAGACTGTTCAAATGCGACTTCGGTCGCCGTTTGATCACGTCATCAACGGTGGACGGATCACCATGGATCCAAAAAAGTGGCAATAGTCGATGATTGGCCAACACAGACCAATGTTTGAGAAATTCAAGTTTTTCTCAGCTTTTGCAATTACTACCAGCAATTCATACGGGACTATGCCTGAGTGTAAGTGCCTCTTTTCGACCTCACTTGAAAGGAAAATGATTGGCGGTGAGGAGGCAACGAACAAGAAGCGTTTATTGCATTGCGCAACGCTCTGACCTTTGCTCCAGCCCTACGATTAGCCAATCCAACGATCGACTACGTCATGGCCACAGATGCATGAGACCGAGTTATTGGCACAGTCCTCCTGCATGACCATGGTAACGGTGAGCAACCGGTCACCTACAAGCCTAAAAAATTACAAGGACCGGAACTCAAGGACTTCGTACACAAAAACGAAATACTGCCAGTTGTGCACACATTCAAGACCTGGTGATGCTACCTAGAGTGTTGTCGATGCATCGTGTGCACCGACCATCATGCGTTGAAATATTTGAAGACGCAGCCGAACCTCAGCCGACGTCAAACCCGATGGATGTTGTTCCTTGAATCCGTGATCAAATATTAAATCGAGTACCGGCCAGGAAAAATCAACCTGGCGGACACACTCAGCCGCCGACCAGGTTTAATGGCTGAGGTGGCAACGCTACAGCTACAACAAGACCCGTACCTTGAGCGGCTGTTCACATGAGGCTACAACCAACACGGGGGATATGATAAAGCAAAATTCTAGTTTGACACACTCTATTGGCGACGGTGCTTCACTCGCCAAGTGGTCGTTCATCCGAACAACGAACTTCGTCGTATGCTGCTCGAAGAGTGCCACGACGCAAGACCAGGTCGACACATCGGAGAGGACAAGACGCTGAAGAAGCTGGCAATACGTTATTGGTGGGACAAGATGCAATCCGACGTGGCCAACTTGTGCAGAACTTGCGACAGATGTCAGCGATAAAAACCCCATCTCACGTGGCAACCCGGACTTCTGCAACCATTCCCTATTCCGAAGGAATGGTGGACTGACATCTCCATGGACTCCGTCACAGGAGTACCGGTCACACCCAAGGGATATCACGTAATCCTCTTGGTCGTCGACAGGTTTTTCAAAATATCCTACTTCATTCTGACAACAACCACTGTCAACGTTGAGGGAACAACATAGCTGTTTCTAAACAATATTTTACAGCTACACGACATACCAGAAACTATCACAAGCGTCAAAGACAGCCAATTCACCAGCCGTTTTTTTCGCGAACTCATGACTCCCTACGGCAGCAAAATCCAACTTTCAATGGTGTTTCATCCTCAAACCGACGGTCAAACTGAACGAACCAATCAGATGCTCAAACAACTACTCCGAATTCTATGTGAACCTCCTATGACGGATTGGAAACAAAAACTCCCGACCGCCAAAATTGCATAGAGTTTGGCAGTTTCCACCGCAACCAGTAAAACTTCATTTGAAGTGGTGTATGGCAAACTCCCCGCCACACCGGCCGGACTACAAAGTCACAGAAACATTCCTGCGGTCGACGTTCAACGCCAAGACATCACCACCATGTGGGAGGAAACGTGACAAACCATCGCGAAGAAACACAAGTAGCAATGAAGCAAGCAATTGACCGACATCATGGCAACGACATGTTCGCCATTGGCGACAAAGTACTTCTCAGGTGGACAAACATCAAACTCCGTGGAGCCAACTTTTCAAAACTCAAATCCCAATGGTTGGGACCGTTTGAGATCGAGGGCAAGCAAATCCCTGAGGTTCCACGACTCAACATCCCCGACATTATGAACGCTTATCCGGTGTTCCATATCAATAGAATCAAGCACTATCGAGACCCTGGAGAGAAATTCCTTGACAGGGATGTACCGTACCCGTCTCCCTTTCAAGTTGAAGAGGACACAAGGTACGTCATCAAGGACATCGTCGGACATCGACGATACGGCAAATTGACAGAATATCTCGTCAAGTGGCATGGCTACGACATCGCGCATAACTATTGGGAACCCTGCGACAACCTCCGAGACTTCGATCACCTAATCCGCGGCTATTACCGCCGTCAGTGGGCCACGTCTGTACGCACGCATAGACGTCGTGGCTAAAAGGGGAGGAAGTGTTATGTACCAGACGTACATGAGTCCCTAATCTCTCTGAGTGGGCACTTCTGTTATTACACAAACAGCCCATCGTGTCGCGAGATCACGATATTCACTCTCAATGAATCTTCCCGAACCTTCCAACAACTTCGACCACTCTCACGAATCTACGAGAGAAGTATCACGACCTTTCGGTCGACTTCTCGATGCACCGAGACGAATCTGGATTTATATAGATGTTGTTGACATGGTGTGCCCCTTCCTATGAGTGCCATTGATCGTACGCCCTGGTTCGACCACTGGGGATTAGTCGAACACCTGATCTGACTTTAGATTTGCATTCCTTGGATTTTTCCATGCACGATCGAGCTTTGAATCGCTCGATTTGAGTGAGTATTCAGAAAATTAGCCTAGCCCGAATTTCGGGTGTTGGGGGGGGTGGAATCTGGTACCTGCCATGGGTGGCGGGATAATCCACCACCAGTGATCTGAGTTCGTCTCCAACGACCCCAGAATGCACCAGGGCCCTAAAGGAAGCAACCAGAAGACTCTCCTTGAACAAGGTGAACTTCTCCTTGACTTCTGGACGTGGAAAGGCGCTTCGACGGGTCATCGTCGAAGCGCCTCCCGTTGCCTAGCGTGCGGCTCCACCAAGGGTTACTTCGACGGCCGTAGCAGGGGCTCTACTGCTCCGATTTGGGCGTGCTTGGATGCGTTGAAAAGCTTAGATCACAGGCTATAAGGATCTGAGTTAATCACACTCTGATAAGTAACAAAAATGTGGTTCGATTCAGTTCTAATGAATGCGACGTGTTCTGCCCACTCACATCCGTGATCCTTGTGCTCCACACTCTTCACCAAAGGTGTCCATTGGCTGTCCCAAACACTGGTAGTGTGCATCAGCAAGAGCTAGGCATCCTTGAGGGTGCCTCCACACCCACAATAGCCAACAAAGGGTTATGGGCCCACGTGCCTAGAAGGACCCTAGCTTCTCAACTTTCACGCTACCGCCGCGCGCCATGACAATGACCGAGCAAGAGAGCATCATCGACGTCCTCTTGGCTGACGGGAGGGACTTCCCCTTGTGGAGGTGGACCATGGAGGTCTATCTTAATCACAAGGGACTGATTGATCTGGTCAGAGGTGAAGAGAGAGCTCCTGCGGCGTCCGCGACGGCCGAGGAGGTGGAGGCGTTCGAGAAGCGCAACAACGAGGCGCTTGCTCTGATCGCAACGACGTTGTGCCCGGCACAATGCACGCATGTCCAAGGATGCACGAAGGCCACGGAGGCTTGGGCATGGCTCTGCAACGCATATGACCCGTCGTGTCTTCAGCAACGTCTCCTCCTCATCAAACGGCTTTTCACCCTCCAAGCCGATGAGGAGACCAGCCCGTCGAAGCTCGCGCAAGAGGTCAAGTCGATGGTGTCCCGTTGTCATCAGGCGGGATGGACCATCGACTCCCAATTTCAAGTAGCGGCGCTCCTCCTGGACCTTCCTAACAGCTGGGCCTCTACGATCACCAGCGATGGTAATCTACGGGATAAAATGCTGACGTTCGAAGAGGCGGCACAAGTGGTGTGCGACCGGTGGACCAAAACCACCATGGCGGAGCAAGGGACGATGTCCGCAGCATCAGCCCTGATTGTCCGCTCTCAAAGAGGAGAGGGAGATCAAGGTGAGGAAAGTACACGTCCACGCCGCGCCAAGAAGGGAGAGTGCCATCAGTGTGGCCAGGAGGGCCACTGGAGAAGGGACTGCACAAGGGGAGCTGTGGATCTGGTCACGAAGGTGTCAGAAGGGCAGCAGACCAAGGTGGCGGTAGCCGACTTCGTATGCTCCACAAGGGGAGCTGAGATGGCAGAACCTGAGGCGGGCGAGCGGCAGGCGTCTTTGGAGCGAGGAGGCTCCAACAGGCCCCAAAAGGGGACCTGCTACAAGTGTGGCCAGCAGGGTCACTGGAAGGCGATGTGCACAGCGGAAGCCGTGGACTCCGACAAGCGTGTCGGGAAAGGACGGCAGACCGAAGCAGTCATTGACACGCCATGCAGCAGTTATCAGCTCCATGCTGCGGGAGCTGATGTGGTCGGGGACCACAAGGCATCTCGAGAGCATGCAACCTCCACAACCTCCAAGAGGGAGCATAAGGTGAAGAAACCGACGAGGGCTACCACCATACATCACAATGAAGGTGATGTGCTCCAAGGAGGCAAAAAGCAGGCAGAGGAGTCGATCAGGAAGAAGGGCGCTGCGGCGAGGAAGCTCGAAGCACCTGACTTGGTGACAGAGGTGTTGTCTGTGAGTCACCTAGTAAAGGAGGGACTCGAAGCGACCTTCACGAGGAAGAGCTGCCTCCTAAAAGAGGAGGGCAGTGGGTGTGTCGTGGTACGTGGCACACACAAAAGAGGTGTGTACCGGATACGTGCCCACGTCCTTACAAGGAGCAGCCGTGACTCTGACGTGGACAGCCGTCGGAGCAAGGAAACAGTTGCAGCTGCGTCCAAGAGGGGGAAACCTGAGGGTGCAGTGGGTGGTATGGAGGGTACCATCCGGGCTGGATCGGGAGATCTGGACCAGAAGGCACGCCATGCAACGGGATGCCAGGCGATGGGTGCACGGCCTCCAAGGGAGGCAAGAGAAGTGGTCCAGGTGTAGACCAGCCAGGCGAGAGCATCAACGGCAGGCGGCCTAGCTCTCCTACCGGGCAAAAGGGGCCCCGTGCTGCGAGAATGGTGAACCAGAGCCACAAGGTAGGCCAAACAGGCGCTGCCGAGTTCCATGCGGGAGCGGTGGTGGCTTCAAGGAGGACCATGCAGCAAGACGAGGACGGCAAGGAGGTACGTCCTCAAGGGGAGCACAAGGGGCTCCACACCTCATCAGAAGGGGAGCAGCTACAACAACAATTTGAGGGCCAAAATGTGACTGCTCAAGTGTTGGCACGGGATGCCGGCAAGTCGCGTGCACAGGGCTCCGCCTCACGGACTGAGAAGAAGGAGAGTGGCAGTAAAGGGTCGCGCTCTCAACCGAAGAAAAACACGCTCCGGGCTGCAGAGGTGGTGGACCGGGGCCACAAGGTGGGTACAAAAGGCACCGTCAAGTCTCAAGAGGAGGCGTCGGTGGTGGCTCAGAGGACCACGCAGTAGATTGAGGACGCCGTGAGGGCAGGTCCTCAAAGTGAGCCAAGGCGGCTCGGTGCAGCAGCGGACCGGGATCTAGAGCACCGCGCGGCAGAAGGCCGGGCAGTGGGTGCACCGCAACAAAAGTGGACAGAGGTAGTCCGAAGGGCTGTGCAGCAAAGGGAGAGCGGCAACAAGTGGCTGAGCTCTCCATCGGAGCAAAACATGCTCCAAGCGGCTGAGCAAACCAAGCCGCAAGGTGCGGTCAAGGCGTTGGTGGCCCCAAGTCCTCAAGGAGGAGGAAAAGCACTCAAGGGGTATGGAACGGAGGATGCGGCGTGCAGGCCGGCATCTCTGGCATCCTCAAATGAGACGGATAAACCATGCAACATGTACAGGTTGGGAGAAGGGAGTGGGATCTCTGGTTCTCGAACTTCTCCCAAAGAGGGAGAGACTGTGCATGAGGAGTGTGGCGAGGGAGCCGAGACCAAAGGACCAGCACCGGAAGTCTTCCCCAAGGGGGATAGGCATGCACGTTTGGGATGTGCGGCGAGACAGCAGCAGCAGCGTAGACGGTGGCTTAAGGAGCAGTCGCAGGTGTAGTACCACGGATCCCGCGAGGCTAGTTGCAACAAAGGGCAAGCCAGTGCTGGCAGTTCAGGAGGCAACAACTTAGTCAAAACGGCACGCGCAGAGGCGGTGTCATCAAGGGCCAATATCAGCACCAAGGAAGCACTACAACAAGGTAGGGGAGGTGTGCAGCACGTTGGGCCAAGTTCGGAAGGTGCCGGGGGTGCTAAAAACACAATGGTACCCAAGGCACAGTCGGAGGCGCTTGAGGACTCAAAAGGGAGTCCGAGGTCTCTGAAGGCGGGTGAGGACTCCGTAAAGGGTTGCGGGTCTCCCATGCGAGGGGGAGCAGTCCAGCGAGGAGGCAAGTGCTCCCAGGTCATCTCAGGGAGATGGCCGACTGCCGCGGCAGGCAGCAACACCAAGACAACAAGGGTCACAAGGCAGGCCATGAGGGTGCTACCAAGTCCCGTACGGGGGCACAAGTGACGACAGCGTGGAGCAAGGCGTCCGCCGCTATGTGTTCTGATTGGTGGAGGGTATTTAAGTAAAGTTACACACAGTGGCAGCTTGGCCGGGAAGCAGAGCATGGCAGATGTTCAAGGACACGGCATCAAGGCTGCGGTGCAAGGGGGAGATTGTTGACATGGTGTGCCCCTTGCCATGAGTGCCGTTGATCGTACGCCCTGGTTCGACCACTGGGGAGTAGTCGAACACCTGATCTGACTTTAGATTTGGATTCCTTGGAGTTTTCCATGTACGATCGAGCTTTGAATCGCTCGATTTGAGTTAGTATTCAGAAAGTTAGCCTAGCCCGAATTTTGGGTGTTGGAGGGGTGGAATCTGGTACCCGCCATGGGTGGCAGGATAATCCACCACCAGCGATCTGATTTCGTCTCCAACGACCCCCGAATACACCATGGCCCTAAAGGAAGCAACCAGAAGACTCTCCTTGACCAGGGTGAACTCCTCCTTGACTTCTGGACGTGGAAAGGCGCTTCGACGGGTCATCGTCGAAGCACCTCCCGTTGCCTAGCGTGCAAGGCAAGGTGTGCGGCTCCACCAAGGGTTACTGCAACGGCCGTAGCAGGGGCTCTACTGCTCCGATTTGGGCGTGCTTGGATGCGTTGGAAAGCTAAGATCACAGGCTATAAGGATCAGAAGTAATCGTACTCTGCTAAGTAACAAAAACGTGTTTCGATTCAGTTCTACTGAATGCGACGTGTTCTGCCCACTCACATCCGTGATCCTTGTGCTCCACACTCTTTACCAAAGGTGTCCATTGGCTGCCCCAAAAACTGGTAGTGTGCATCAGCAAGAGCTAGGAACCCTTGAGGGTACCTCCACACCCACTAGAGCCAACAGATGCATCTCGCATCTTCACCGTCGATTCTCGAAGTTCCCCAATTTCTCGGCAGACCTTCTCGAATCCGACCACTCAGGACGTGACTCCGCACGCGTTGCCCGACAATCGACCTAACGATCCCGACTATGCCTCATTCATAACTCAACACTTGTACATATATGTTTGATCATTTCGACACTTGTCATCAAAGTACACTTTCCGCTAATAATAAATTGCTCAAGTGTCCCAAATTCTAAATCGTGTCCTGCCTCGTAACTCCTACCTATTCACCATGTACACTCTATTTGGCATAACAATATTATCACTTAGAAAGTTGATTTCTCTCTTTGTATATGTAGAATTTTCTCCACACTATTAAAATGGTACTTAATAGCACTTGCCCTAGAAATGTAGACAAACATGAACTTGTATTTCACACGCACAATCAAAGTTTGGTTGCGTTATGCACCTGAGAATTTTCTGAGTTTGCCAGTCGAATTACGTCAAACCTATAAAAACATCTTGCAAATATCGTCTAAAATACTCACCCCTATTCCAAAAATAATAGGAATCCTTGACTTTGATTAACGAATAAATACACCAATAAGATGTCACGGAAAACCTTTTGTTTGCAAGATATATAGTGACGTCTTTTATGTGTTATGTACCAGACGTACACGAGTCCTTAATGTTTCCGAATGGGTATTTTTGATGTTACAAAAACAGCCCATCATGTTGCAAGACCACGATATTCACTCCGACGGTCGAGAAAATACCGTCAAACTGCCCCGTCCTCGGTGAATCTTCCCGAACCTTCCAACAACTTCGACCACTCTCGCGAATCCACAACAGAAGTATCACCATCTTTCGGTCGACTTCTCGACGCATGAAGAAAAATATGGATTTATAAACATGCATCTCGCATCCTCACCGTCGATTCTCAAAGACCCCCGGCTTCTCGGTGGATCTTCTCAAATTCAACCACTCACGACGCGACTCCACACGCGTCGTTCGACAATCGACCCAACAACCCCCACTATGCCTCATTCTTAACTCGACACTTTTGTATATTTGTTCAATCATTTCAACACTTTTCATCGAATTACACTTACCGCTTACTATAAATTGCTCAAGTGTCCCAAATTCTAAATCGTTTTCTGCCTCCCAAATTCTATCCGTTCACCATTTACGCCCTATTCGGCATAACACTTGGTATCAGAGAGAAGTGGTGCAAGAGAGGCATCCGACTACTTTACCCATCCAGAGGACTACCTCGCGCAAGCCATCGGCGCATCTCACAAACAAAGTCTTCAGAGACTTAGCGACTACGACGCAAGGCGAGCGAGCCGGACCGACGACCAGCAGGGGGTCTTCAGTGACGACTTCGGTGAGGGAGGAGCAGAACGTGCGGATGCACGCAAACCCTGAAATGATAGCGAATGCTGGCGTGGCAAGCTATACGGTAGCTGGATCAACCCCTACAGCTTCGACGACCAATCCAGTCGCAGAACCAACGGCGATAAACCAGCCGCCCCTACCAACGACCTTGACGATGACATCAGGAACAATAGGTAGAACAGGACGACAATCCCGAATGAACGAGAAACTGGCAAACCAGATCTCTATACTTGAGGGGATCAAAAACCACCTGCTCCAACAGCTCAACATCGAAATAAAAGCTCTTCAAAACACAATCGCACGTGAAGCGGTGCTTGTTGAGAGAAATTCCCAACTCTAGAGCGAACCCAACATTTGTCTGGCTCCACCAGAACTATTCGATCCTACAAACTCAAAAGGACCAACGGTTTGAATGTGGATGACAAGTTTGGAGGTGTATTTCACCGTTGCTGGGGTCAACGACAATCAGAATAAAATTGACCTCGCGGTTGCGCTTTTGTGTTGCAAGGCGCTAAGTTGGTTGTCTGATCTAAAGACTATCCAATAGCAGCAGGAGATCAGTAGAGCATCATCAACGGCCAACGGCACTCGTCTCACATCACCGACGGCAAGCGTTCTATCCTTGGAGCAGATCAACCCAGAGTGGCAAGACGCGCTAACACCACCAACCGACTGGAATGAATTTTTGCGTACGATGCTCGCATGCTTTGGATGACTAAACAAGAATTCCGCCGCACAGTACAAGCTCCAGTGTCTCCATCAGCAGTCCTACATGGTAGAGTACACGCGGAGACTCTACAAGGTCATCATCGGAGCAGACATCGGCCCCGAGAAACTCTATTTTCACTACAATAAGGTCCTCAAGCGAGATATCCAGCAAGAAATTGCTATTTTTGGCATCCAAAACAACCTACCATGGATGATTGCAAAAGTAGAAAGGATCGACAGCGCCGACTACAACACTTGGATCTAGGAATCCTACAGGTGGCGACCTCCTAACCATAATTATCGTGGAAATGGAAAGAACCTGTTGGTGGACTCCTCGACTCTGATGCAATTGAACGTTGTCGACTAGAGAGATATGCAAACCTGCTACAACTGCGAAAACATTGGGCACATTGCTCGCAACTGCCGGAGAAAGGAGTAGACCAAAAAGGCAGGAAAGTCGTAGATAAATGAGTCAGGAAACTGCAAGGGGCACGAGTAAAAGGCTCAACTCTTTTCCTTGAGGAGCGATCTCTGTCAAACAGTCGCCCATCTGAACGGCCTACATCACAGCATAAGGTTTCTGAGATAGCAAAGTTTGACGATGAGTATGAGGACGACCAAATGGCGATATTGCAAAAATTCTAGCCTCGAGGATGCAAAAGTCGTAGAACGGTACCGACACTATTGGATGGAGGAACTTCACACAGCTTCGTGAGCAACGACCTGGGTCACAAACTGGGTTTGCAGACCGAACCACAGGTGTTTGAAGGAAAAATCGTCCATGAGAGATTGTAGATATGACGACTCCAAGAATCACTACGACTACAAGTGGGAGATCTATAGGATGTAACGGTCTTGAAGTCTTGTCTAATAAGCGATCATAAAATCATCCTCGGACGAGATTTCCTACACTAGCACAAGTGGAAGTCGATTGGAACAGCGGCAACGTCTACGTTGAGATCGAAGCTGCCAAAATACAACTTCTGCATGCAGTTCGGAAGCCGAAAGTGGAAACAACAGAAGTGGAAGCAGTAGAGGAAGCCATGGAAGCCAAAAACTGACAACCCGAGCAACCCATATCGCTCAACATGGTGAAGCAATGAATACGACGAGCACCTCGTGTGTAGCTCATATATCTTGAGCCAATGGAAGAAGCGGAAGTGGTAGCAGTTGACTCATCATCGGCCTCATCAGCATCAACGATGTTTGCCGTGGAACCGGACCATTTCGCACCACTCCTCTTTTGCGAACGCCTTCCCCAACGAACTCCCGAAAACCTTACCACCTCAACGAGACATCGACCATCGCATCGAATTGAAGCTGGGTAGCAGACCTATAGTTCAAGAGGCCAATCAGACGAGCGATCATGAGCTGACCGAGCTAAAAAAACAACTCAACAAGATACTCAGTCAAGGATTCATCTGCCCATCCCCGTCACCATACACCAGACCAGTACTATTTGTCAAAAAGAAAACTGGTGAGATGCGGATGTGCATGGACTATCGGGCGTTGAACGATGCTACCATCAAGAACCGCTACCCTCTTCTCCGCGCTGATAAGCTTTTTGACCAACTCCGAGGGGCTCAGATTTACAACAAAGTTGACATACAACGGATATTTCCAGATACATGTGGCAGACGCTAACAACGAGAAGACGGTGTTCCGAACACGCTACGAGAATTTCAAGCTCATGATGATGTCGTTCGGACTAACCAATGTCGCGGCAACATTCATGACGACAATGAACAACATTTTCTGTCTATACCTCGACGATTTTTTCGTGATATACATCGACGACATTGTGGTGTACAATTGCATCCCGGAGGAGCATAATGGAAATCTTCGAAAATTCCTCGAAGACTTAGAAAGAGATAAATTTTTCGGAAAACTCTCAAAATGCGACTTTGGTCGTCGTTCCATCGAGCTTTTGGGCCACGTCATTAACAGTGGATGGATCACCATGGATCCAAAAAGAGTGGCAGCAGTCGCTGATTGGCCAACGCTGACCAAAGTTTGAGAAATGCAAGTTTTCCTCAGATTCTGCAATTTCTACGGGCGATTCGTACAGGACTACGCCTGAGTTTCAGCGCCTCTTTCCGACCTTACTCAAAAAGAAAACGAATGGCAGTGGGGAGATAAGGAACAAGAAGTGTTCACCACTTTGCGGAACCCTCTGACCTTGGCACAAGCCCTACGATTAGCCGATCCAACGGTCGACTACGTCATGGCCACGGATGCATTTGACCGAGCCATTGGCGTAGTCCTTTCTGCAAGACCATGGCAACGGTGAACAACTGGTTGCCTACATGTCTCAAAAGCTCTGAGGACCAGAACTTCAATTACGTCGTACACGAGAAAGAGATGCTGGCGGTCGTGCACGCCTTCAAGACGTGGGAATGCTACCTAGAGTGCCGGTGATGCAACTTGCACACCAACCACTTCGCGCTAAAATATTTGAAGACGTAGCCGAACCTTAGTTGACGTCAAATTCAATGGATGGTGTTACTTGAATCCATGTTCGCCTATGATATCGCGTACCGGCCAGGCAAAATCAATCTGGCAGACGCACTCAGCTACTGACTAGATTTTATGGCTTAGGTGGCAACGCTACAGCTAAAGCAAGACCCGTACCTTGAGCGACTGTTCGCACGAGGCTACGACCAACAAGGCGGATATGACAAAACGAAATTCTGGTTCGACACACCCTATTCGCGACAACACTTCACTTGCCAAGTGATCGTCCACCCGAATGACGAACTTTGTTGTGTGTTGCTTGAAGAAAGTCATGACACAAGACTAGATGGGCACTTCGAAGAGGACAAGACGCTGAAGAAGCTGGCAAAAACTTATTGGTGGGACAAGATGCGATTCGACGTGGCCAACTTGTGCAGAACCTGCGACACATGTCAGCAACAAAAATTCCGCTGCACATGGCCACCCGGACTCTTGCAACCGCTCCCTCTTCCGATGGAATCATGGGTTGAAATCTCCATGGTCTTTGTCACAGTATTACCGGTCACACCCGAGGGATATGACGTAAATCTCGTATTTGTTGATATGTTTTCCAAAAGGGGCCGATTCCTTTTTACCCACCATTTGAAAAAGTTCTGCGCAGGTTACCCACGTTTGAAAATTTTATTTACGTAATAACCAGTCGTGGGAGAAGATGACTAGTATGTCCACTTTTCGGCAGGTCCCTTCCGTTCTCCTCACACTTTTTAATCGGTGACCATAATGTCCAAAATTAAAAAACTATGCACGCTTTACCCACTCTTTACGAGGTGACTCCAATACCCACTTTGGACATCCGCTCGTCCCTAAACGTGACGAGCGGATGTCCAAGGCTCGTGCTCTTGGACACCGCGAATCCTGCAGAACGGACCCCACATCATCCCTGTCGGAAGTGAAATTGGTCATTGAGGAACTAATCTTACTTTATGAAATGTACTAATATTCGCTCGTTTACAGGTCGTTCCACGATTTGTAAACGAACAAATCGTGGAAAGATTGGTTCGTTTACCACCATTGGCTGTTCGTCGACAATCGATCTGCTCAAAACACTCCTCATTGTTGAGGGACTATACACTTTGAGGAAAAATGAACGACACGATCTCTATTTGCTAGATAGATCGAACAATTATGGTTTGTCATATTCCCCAACGAAAATATTAAAGTTCTCTCTGATTCTTTGTAGAGCCCCCGAGACAAAAAGATGGGTGCGAGATCGTCGCCATCGCTTCTTTCGTTCCATATCTCGTGCAATACGAGACCTGGAAGCGAGGAAAGACCTTGCTTCGGAAGTGTGAAAGACAGTACCCTGCAAGATGAATAAGGCCCCATTTTTTTACTGTGTATCGCACCATGCATTGCACGCTGGAAGAACAAAGGCAACATCGACGAGGTCGTCCAAGTATTATTTTGAAAAGAGGTCAAGCATGAAAAGCAAATCCGTGCCTATTAAGCCGATCGAACAACGAGGAAACCTTTCAGCTGCTAGATTGCACGATCCTACGAACCCCGACAATGCATGATTTAAAATCATGGCGAGTAGAAACGTCATCGGGGAATCGACCGAAATTCGTTTGGTCGATTCCCCGATGTTCGTGAAGTACACCAGATGCATTGACCGAACGAAGTTTGTTCGACATAGATCCATTTGTATTTTACCTACGCATTTGTTTGTCCATTATCTACATTGAGAGAAATATACGTGTGGCAGCCATGAACGGTTGCGTGTCGACGGAAACGAACAGAACACCCAGTCCAATGCCGACGGGGTGTTCAGTGCGTATTCGTTAGCACGAATGGACGGAAACGCACGGTACACTTCTTGTACCGTTTGTTTACATATGCGGTATACCGTGTACCACGGTACACATTCTGTACCACGGTATTCAAACAGTGTCGTGACTACCGTGAGACCGTTACCGGTTTCGGTATTAACCTGCCGGGCAACTAGGATACCGCGGTACTGAATACCGCGGTATAGAGGTACCGCGGTATGACAGCCCTGATAATTCTAAAGAGATAGATGTTTGTGTTACATATTTCTGCAATACTTATGTACGATTGAAGATCTCGAATATTTGTACTGAGAAATATTATATTGCATTATTTCCGATATGGTTTGTGATGAAAAATGTATGTTAAGGTTGACGATTTGCAGTCAGATAGGACAGTCTAATGTCTCAAGTATTAGAAAAGAAAGGTAACTTTCAAGCTAAGTCGCTACAACGATAAAAACAGGCCCTTAACAGACGCAATCTATCGATGCTCTAAGAAGAGGAGCCGACGTCGTCGGCCTCGCTTCCCTCGTTCCGACGTGCGATGTCTTGGCAACGTGCAGTATTGTTTTTTTGCGCATAGTGTGCAAAAAGTGAGTGGACCACCACTCAACCACACTCGAGCACGGCTGTCCATGCCGGCAGGTGAACCACACCCGCTCAATGCAAGAACAAGCTCAACGATGCGAAATAGCCACGTCGTGGAGACGACATCGGACGGAAACTTCAAAATATGCACCCCAGCCAAAACTGGCTGCGAAAGGCGACCATATTGTTCGATATGTTGGCAAATAACTGAAAACATTACATTTGTGTTGTTGTATTCGTTGTCGCATCCCATGGAAACAATAAGAAAACAAATATCGTGATGAATCCGTAGAATCCTAAAATATACTTGATGTAATATCCACCGTTCCAAGAACATGCATAAAATACCGGTATTCTAGTCATGATTTTTCAGAAGTGGGTACCGCGTTCACGGTTAGTTGCTATTCGCACTTTGTGGGAAACGCGGTCACCAGTTAAAAAGAGTGGGTATTGTGTTCAATTTTTGTACAAAGTGGGTATTCGGGAATTACGATGCTCAAAAGGTGGGTATATGGGAATTAGTCCGTTTCCAAAATGTCCCACTTCATTCCAACAACGACCACCTTCACCGCCGAGGGAATATCATGGTTGTTTCTAAACAATATCGTGAGGCTACATGGCATACCGAGAACCATCACAAGCGACAGAGACAGTTGATTCACCGGTCGTTTTTGTCGCGAACTGATGACTCGCTACGGCAGCAGAATTCAACTTTCAACGGCGTTTCATCCTCACACCGACGGTCAAACGGAGCGGACCAATCAGATGCTCGAACAACTTCTTGGAACACTATGTGAACCTCACAGGACAGATTGGGCACCAAAATTCACTACTGTCGAAATCGCATATAATTCGGCAGTTTCCACGGGTAAAACTTGATATTAAGTGGTGTATGGGAAACTTCCCGCCACACCAGCCGGACTACAAAGTTGCACCAACATTCTCGCGGTCGATGTTCAACGCTGAGACCTCACCACCATCTGGGAGGAAACACGGTAGACACTCGCCAAGACACTTGTAATGAAGAAGCGAGCAGCTGACCGACATCGCAACAACAACATATTTGCCGCTGTCGACAGAATCCTTCTCACTTACGCAAACATCAAATTTTCCGTAGCCGCCTTTTCAAAGCTTAAACCCCGATGGTTGGGACCATGTGAGATCGAGCGCGTGCAAACCCCGTGGGGTGCGACTCAAACTCCCCGACACTATGCAAGTTCATCCAGTGTTCCACATCAGTAGACTCAAACACTACCAAGATCCCGGAGAGAACTTCCTTCGTAGAGAGGTCTTTCCTCCGCCTCGATTCTAAGTGGACGAAGACACGGAGCATGTCATCGAGGACATCCTCGGCCATCAATGACGAGGCAGAAGGATAGAATATCTCGTCAAGTGGCACGGTTACGTCGTCACACATAACATCTGGGTACCTTATGACAACCTCCGAGACGTCGATCACCTCATCGACGGTTATTACTACCGTCTGTGGGCCACTTCAGAATGGGGGTTGGGGACGTCGCAGCTAAAAGGGGGGGGAAATGTTACGTACTGGACGTACACGAGTCCCGAATCTCTCCGAGTGGGCAATCCTGTTATCACACAAAGAGCCCATTGCGTCACGAGGCCACGATATTCACTCCGAGGGTCGCGGGCAAACCTGCCAACTGCCCCGTCCTGAGTGAATCTTCCCAAACCTTCCGACAACTTTGACCACTCTCGCGAATCCACGAGAGAAGTTTCATGACCTTTCGGTCGACTGCTCGCCGCAGCGAGAAAAATATGGATTTATAAAGATGCATCTTGCATCTTCACCATCGATTTTTGATGACCCCTGACTTCTCGGCGGAGCTTCTGGAATTCGACCACTTACGATGCGACTCCAAACACGTTGCTTGACAGTCGACCCAACAACCCCGAATATGCCTCATTCGTAACTCGATACTTCTATACATGTGTTCGATCATTTCGACATTTGTCATGGAAGTACACTTAGCGCTAATTATAAATTGCTCGTGTCCCAAATTATAAATCGGCTTCTACCTCGCAAATTCTACCTGTGAACCATCTACGCTCCGTTTGGCATAACATTATACCTCTCGTTTCCTATCGTGATCACGCAAAAAATCTCTGGTTAATGGCTGAAACATTGGAGAGCGTGGCGTTTTGTTATAAAATGGAAAGAGAGTCATATAGGGTTACGATATTCAGACTAGTGGCGCAAGGGATTACCCATTTCTGAACGCGTGGTAAGTGGGAAAGTTTTCGTTTGTAATTTTACAGTCCGAATCCCTTCAATCCGCGCTGGCACCAAGAAAATCTCGCATTATCGACGATTCGAAATGCCGGCGTGCATCGTTTCGTGAATTATTTTTAGTATCGCACCACTTCGCTGCGAATCGTAAGCGACCCCAATCATGAGCCTTGCTCGTGCCTCTGTCGTGACAACATGTTGAACTCGAGGACAGTCGCCGGACGAAGGACTTGCACGATCGCGCTCGCAGCACGTTACATGGACTTCGTCGGATCACAGCTTTCGAGGACAGTATGGCGGAGAATGGAAACGGGCACCGACGGAAAAATCTTCTCCGCGAGCCCCGAGTAGGCCGATGAGGCTGGATGCGAACTCAGTACCCGCCAGTGATCGATTAGTGGGCAGGTTTGCGATGCGTTTCAATGGATTTTCAGTTTTTTTGTGATATTCAACTCAAGCATTTAATTAAAAGAAGCCGGAATTTCCCCGACTAAAGGGACGCAAAACAAAATCTGAGGAAAAATCGTGGTCGCGGGGAGCTTTCAGAACGGATTTTCACCGGAACGGGACATCACCCGATAACAAATTGAGAACAGACCGGCAAACCTGGCACACGCTAGCGACTCTCCTCCGGGGACAAACTCATTCCATAGAACACCTGGGAAACGAATCCAACATTTTGAGCCAGATGCGTCTCGTAAGAAAGCAATATGTCAAGTTAATAAACGTTCTCAAAAACATTTCATTTACTTGTACAAATTTGTCAGCATAACTATGTATTGACAATTGGGTAGGAATACACATACACGTGTACATCAAAATAGGAATAAACATATACAAACACACACACACACACACACACACACACACACACACACACACACACACACACACACACACACACACACACACACACACACACACACACACACACACACACACACACACACACACACACACA
>SZWC01014936.1:18287-30601 GCA_023375785.1 Penium margaritaceum
CTGTACCTCCTCGCCCGACATCCCGAGTGGCAGGACAAGCTGAGGGAAGAAGTGGCAGCTGCCCTGGAAGGGGACGCGTCGCCAAAAACCACCGACGACCCTAAGGCCACCGATGACCCTAAGGCCACCGATGACGGGCCGGTGGTTCTTGGCGATGAGGGGAAAGGAAAGGACGGGAGTGCGGAACGGCCAGCGACTTCGTCAACTGCGGCTGAGGACGGCCGTGATGTGCTGACGTGGGCTATGCTGTCGAGGCTGCACAACATGACGATGGTGCTGCAGGAGTGCCTGCGCATGTACCCTCCCGTGCCCCTCATGGCACGCTACTGCGTCAAGGTATGAACTCATGGCATGCTACCATGGGATGGTACCAACGCAGCAACAGCTTTGTGCCGTGCTTGGTTTCTCGTGTGGGATGTGGACGCTGTTTTCTCCGTTGGTCGAGCTGTACGAAAGCGTATGAGCTGTACGAAAGCGTATGAGCTGTACGAAAGCGTATGAGCTGTACAAAAACGTATGAGGTGTACGAAGGCGCATGGAGCAACCTTTCTCTTTTCCTTTCTGCTTCGTACTTGGCTGCGTTTTGGTTCGAGGCGGGGTATTGCCCCTTCCGCTTCTAGTCCAGTATTTGTTTTCCGCCGCCGTTTGTTTGATGATGGGCATGGTGAGGTTTGTTCACTCACTTGCACCCTTGCGTGTTGCCTTGTGTGGAGGAGGACTCGGACTGAGTTCTGCACAACTCATTGAGTTCTGTACAACTGATTGAGTTCTGTACAACTCTGTGAGTTCTGTACAACTAATTAAGTTTTGTACAACGCTGTGAGTTCTGTACAACTAATTGAGTTCTGTACAACGCTGTGAGTTCTGTACAACTAGTTGAGTTCTGTACAACGCTGTGAGTTCTGTACAACTAGTTGAGTTCTGTACAACGCTGTGAGTTCTGTACAACTAGTTGAGTTCTGTACAACGCTGTGAGTTCTGTACAACTAATTGAGTTTCTCTATGAGCTTCTTTGGTCTTTTGCTCTGGTGATCCGTGGCTGGTGTGGTTGGAATGGTTGGTGTGGTTGGAATGGTTGGTGTGGTTGGAATGGTTGGTGTGGTTGGAATGGCTGGTGTGGTTGGAATGGTTGGTGTGGTTGGTGTGTGGGTGGGTGAGAGAGCAGGAGAACAAGCTGGGGCAGTTCACGATACCAACCGGCCTAGACATCAACATCCCCATCGCGCTGCTGCACCACGATGCCGAGCTGTGGGGTGACGACGTCAACTTCTTTCGACCACTGCGTTTCAAGGGTGAGCTTCAGATGTCATCAAACCGTTAAACGTGCAAAACATCACACAATTTTCGACATCTAGAACGTGAATCAATCCAAACGTTACACACATCCAAAACACGTCAATCTTTTTTCCTGCTCCAGGGACATCGTTGTGCATGGCAGTAAGGTGTGTGGGTGACGTCAGAAGCACACGCAGTCTGTGGCAAACCAGTCGAAGTCACATAGGCAGATGTGCTCATTCTGAACAACTTCTGTTTAATAGCTTTTGGATTTGAGAGGATGCAGCTGCATGTGTTCATGGGTGGGATACACCCTTACCCATCGTCATGGCAAGCTACTCTCGCATTTGGACACAATCGTACTCCTATGCTGCATGCTGTGCTCAGCATGTGGCCTGCCCAGTTGCACCTCTTTCGCCAAAGGCGGTGGTGCTAACATCTCTTTTGCCGAAGGCGGTGGTGCTAACATCTCTTTTGCCAAAGGCACGATGGCGCAACATCTCAGTCACCTTGTCTCACATGTACAGCATGAGGCTGTGCACCACCGCCACAGTGTCAGTGCAAAATGTTGCCAACTCAGTTCAATTTCCACTGTGCTGCTGTCTGCTGTTGCTCCATCTCAAGGATCCCTTCAGTCTGGGTGGCTAGAGAACGTCTTCCTCACTGCCTGGAGATCTGTCTGAACGTGAACACGAGTCTTGCGTGTCTCACGCTCTTGTGCGCGCTTGCGCGTGTGCTTGTGCATGCGTCCGACATGTGTGTGGGGCAGACGGGGTGGCATCCGCCTGCAAGAACCCCACCGCCTACCTCCCCTTCAGCCTCGGGCCTCGCAACTGCATCGGCTCTGTGTTTGCGATGACGGAGGTGAAGGTGGTGCTCGTGCGCCTGCTGCAGTCGCTGTCGTGGTCGCTGTCGCCGGGGTACCGCCACCACCCGCTGAACCAGATCACGCTTCGCCCCAAGTACGGCATGCCCCTCCTCCTCACGCCGCTGCGACCGTGATGGAGCTCAGGCCGTATGCTCCGCTTCATTGCCATTGTTTGATTTATTTTTTTTCTTTTCCTTTTTCTGTTGGCACCGTGGTAGGCAGACAAAGGCTGCATGGGTCTAATGCTGTGCAGAATGTAGTGAACCGGCAATTTCAATGTAGTGACATTGAGGAAACGTAGTTGGTTCACGTAGCTCCGCATGTCACTCTCTTTCATGAAGGCATCATTGTGCATATGTGAGTGTGCATGAGACCACTCACCACAACTGAGAAGCTTAACAGTGCTCAGGCTACCCTCATTGCATCGCGGTGGTGTCTTCAACGCTCGTGTCGACATGGTGCCTGGCCTAGCTTGCTGCTCACCACCAGCAGGCCAGAGCGCATGTACACCATCAACCACTCTCTATGAGGGAGACTTGTCGCTAGGACCGTTGCACATCTGGTGAAGACGATAGATTGACTCCCTGCCTAAAGCGTCGTTCCGGTGACTCCAACCTCTACTGGACAAATCCTCTGCATGCTGTCACAGACTTAATCACACTGCCCAATGTAAGGCGCGACAGTGCCATGAGATGGGCCAAGTCGACGTGAGGGGAATTTCATGTACAGAACAGAGGCGAGCTTGGGGGAACAGGACAGGCCCAGTCAGTTGTCATGCTGTCCGAACCTGTCTGTCATGTTGCTGTCTAGGCATGAATGAAGAAGGTTATTTTCGAAATTGATCACCTTGGGGTGTGAGGTTGTAGGTTGCATTCCTCAGGCGATCTTGCGAACCTGCACACAATTTGGACGGTGGTAGGGCACAAACATACTCACCATTTGCTGAAATTGTTCTAGGGCATGCAGACCCATGCTAGACAGCAAGTGGGCTCTGGTGGTGAGCGAGAGAATGACAGTGCCATAGTTTGGCAAAGCCTGGACCCATATATTTGTGGATCTTTAGATCCATGGATTGTGGATCCGGATCTCTCGATCTGATTTCTCCAACGTAGTCCACGTAGGCTGCAGTTCTCTGAACTATGAGGCAACACGGTGGACGCCGCTGACAGTATGAGTGGTTGGAGAACACTGGACCATCGATTGCTGGCGATGATGCCATGGTTTGCATTGGTGGTTGTCTATGCGTAGTACAAAGACAACCACTTGTGTTGTTTACTTTGTGTGGCTGCACTTGGTTGGTCAATCGACAGATAACAAGATGCAAGGCCAACGAACGATGGAGAAAGTACTCCAGGCTGGAAGTGTGACAGGTTTGACATCTTTAACATGCTCGATGCATGTGCCCTCCACGAGGACGTAGCAACAAAACATCTTGCAGCTCCAAGCCGAAGGGGGTATGTTGAGTATTTCAATGTGAACTTTCAAGTTTGTGTGCTCTGTGGATGACTCGAGCCGGACGTCTTGCCAGGTTTTTTGCCTCGCACTCCTCCCATCTCCCTCCCCCCCATCCCGCACAATCGGGTCNGTGGATCCGGATCTCTCGATCTGATTTCTCCAACGTAGTCCACGTAGGCTGCAGTTCTCTGAACTATGAGGCAACACGGTGGACGCCGCTGACAGTATGAGTGGTTGGAGAACACTGGACCATCGATTGCTGGCGATGATGCCATGGTTTGCATTGGTGGTTGTCTATGCGTAGTACAAAGACAACCACTTGTGTTGTTTACTTTGTGTGGCTGCACTTGGTTGGTCAATCGACAGATAACAAGATGCAAGGCCAACGAACGATGGAGAAAGTACTCCAGGCTGGAAGTGTGACAGGTTTGACATCTTTAACATGCTCGATGCATGTGCCCTCCACGAGGACGTAGCAACAAAACATCTTGCAGCTCCAAGCCGAAGGGGGTATGTTGAGTATTTCAATGTGAACTTTCAAGTTTGTGTGCTCTGTGGATGACTCGAGCCGGACGTCTTGCCAGGTTTTTTGCCTCGCACTCCTCCCATCTCCCTCCCCCCCATCCCGCACAATCGGGTCGGGATCCACGGATACAAGCCGGATCCAAAATCTTGGATCCGGAACCACGAATCCGGATCTGGATCTGGACTCACGGATAGTTCCTATGGAGGCTACCATAGTTCCATCTTTGCACCCTAGTTATACCCTAGTTAATCCCTTGTTGCACCCTAGTCGCCCCCTAGTTACATCCTAGTTGTTCCCCAGTTGTCCCCTTGTTATGCCCAAGTCACACACGAGTCATGCACAATTGCGCCCTAGCTGCACCCATGTTGTGCCCTAGCGACACCCTTGTTCCCCCCTAGATGCAACCCTGGTCATGCCCTAGCAATTCTTTGTGCCATTATTGTGCCTAGTTAAATCCTAGTTACATCGTTGTTACGCGCTCGTTGAGCCCTAGTTACGCCCTAGTTGCGCACTAGTTGAACTCTAGTTGCACCATAGTTGCATCTTGATTGCGCCTTGGTTACTATCTAGTTAAGCCCTCATTGCACACTGGTTTCGCCATTGTTGTGCTTGTGCCATGTTTGTGCCCTATTTGAGCACTATTGTTGTCCTAATTACGCCCTATTTGTGCCCAAGTTACCCCCTAGTTGTGCCCTAGATGCGTCCTATCTACGCCCTAGTTGTACCCTAGTTGCTCCCTAGTTGTACCCTAGTTGTGTCCTTGTTGTGTGATACTTGCGTCTTAGTTGTGTCCCATTAACGTTCTTGTTGCGACCTAGTTGAACTGAACTTGTGCCTTATTTACAAAGCTAGTTGCACCTAGCTACGCCCTACTTGCGCCAGAGTTAAACCTAGTTGCAACCTATTCGTATCGTACTTGCGCCCTAGTTGCACCAATGTTGTGCCCTAGTTTTGCTTTCGTTGTGCCCTACTTATGTGTTAGTTGTACCCTACTTTGGAACTAGTTGTACCACAATCACACCCCAGTTACGCCCTAGTTGTGCAAAAGTTGTACCTTGATTGTGCCCATGTTATGCCCTAGTTACAACCTAGATGCACCCTAGTTTTGTCATAGTTATGCCTTTCCTTGATCCCTAGTTTCACCCATCTTGTGCCCTAGTTGCGGCCTAGGTGCGCCCTATTGCGTTCTCGTTTCACCCTGCTTTCAACATTGTTGTGCTCTATTTGCACCCTGGTTACACCAAAGTTGTGCCCTAGTTGCGCACTAGTTACGCCCTAGTTGCGTCCTAGTTGCATTCTACTTGCTCCCTAGTTTCACACTTGTTGCACCCTCATTGTGTCGTAGTTGCAACCTAGCTGCACTCTAGTCGCCCCATAACTGCATCCTAGTTGCGTATTAGTGGGAGGGTAACTACGGCAACTAGGGTGCAACTGCGGTACAGCTAGGGCACACCTAGGGTGCAACTGCGGTACAACTAGGGCACATCTAGGGTGCACCTGGAGCCAACTAGGGTACAACTAAGGCATAACGATGGCTTGACTAGGGCACAACTTAGGCACAAGTAAGACACAACTAGGATGCAACTAGGGTGCAACGAGGGTGAAAGTAGGATGCAACTAGGGTGAAAGTAGGATGCAATTAGGGCACAACTAGGAGGCAATTTAGATACAACTAGGGCATGATTAGGGTGCAACTAGGATGCAACCATAGCACAACTAGGACACAACTAGGTCACAACTAGGACACAACTAGGACACAACTAGGACACAACTAGGACACAACTAGGGCACAACTATGATAAAACAATGGTTCAACTAGGGCATACCAAGGATGCAACAAGGGTGGAACTAGGGTGCAAGTAGGGCTTAACTCAGGAGCAACTAGGGTGCAATCATGACATAACTAGTGCGCAACTACTAGACAACTAGGGAGCAAGTAGTACACAACTAGAGAAAACCATGACACAACTAGGGCACGAGTATGGTGCAGCTGGAGCGCAACTAGGATAAAACTAGTGCGTCACTTGGGCTCAAGAAGGGTGCAACGAGGGTATAATTAGAGTGTAACGAGGGTGCAACTAGGGTGTAATGAAGGCACAAATGTAACATGACAAGGGAGCAATTAGTGTGCAAGTAAGGCGCAACTAGGGCACAACCAAAGCACATGTAGTGCGCAACTAGGATACAACTAAGGCACAACAAGGGTGCAACAAGGGTACAACTAGGATGCATGTAGGGTGTAGCTAAAGTGTAGCTTATGTGCAACTAGGGAGAAACAAGGATACAACTAGGGAAGAACTCGGGTATAAGTAGGGAGAAACTATAGCGCAACCAGGGTGCAACTTGGCCAAAACTAGGGCACATCTAGGACACAACTAGGGTGTAACGAGGCTGCAAACATGGCACAACAAGTGTGTAACTAGGCCAACTAGGATGCATCAAGGATGCAATGAAGGCAGAACTAGGGTGAAACTAGGATGCAACTAGGTCGAACTACAGCATAACTAGGATGCAACCAAGGTGCAACTAGGATACAAGTAGGGTGTAACGAGAAGGTAATGAGGGCACAACTAGGGCTTAACTGGGGTAAAACACGGGTAAACTAAGGTGCAACTAAAGCTCAACTTGGGTGCTAGTAGGGTGCAACTAGGACGCAACTAGGGTGTAACTTGGATACGGCTAGGGCGGAACTAGGGTGTTAGTAGGGTACAACTAGGTGTACCTAGGGCACAACCATGGAACAAAGTTGTAACTAGGGCATTATTAGGGTACAACTAAGGCGCAACTAGGGTACAAATAGGGGGAAAATAGGGTGTAAATAGGGCTCAACCAGGGCACACATAGGGCACAACTAGGGTGCAACTAGAGTACAACTAGGGCACAACTAGGGTGCAGCTTGGGAACATCTGGCACGTATCTATGGCGCAACTACGGTGCAACTAAGACGCAACAAGGGGACAACTGAAATGCAACTTGGACGTAGCTAAGGCGCAAGTAGGATGTAAGTAGGGTGCAGCTAAGGGGCAACTAGGACAAATCAATGGTAAAACTAGGGTGCAACTAGGGCATAAGCATGGTCCAGCTAGCGCGCAACAAGGGTGTAACTAGGAGGGAACTAGGGCATGTCTAGTGTATAACTAGGGCGCAACTAGGTCGTTAGTAAGGCACAACTAGGGCACAACTGCAGTGCCATTAGGGATCAACTAGGAAACAACAAGGAAATACCTAGGACACAGCTAGGCACACCTAGGGTGCAACAGGGTCGCACCTAAGGTACAACTAGGGAGCAACTAGGGAGTGACTAGGGTGTAACTAAGGCACAACTAGGGTAAAGCCAGGGTGCAACCACGCTGGAACTACGGTGTGAGTAGGGCGCAAATAGGCCACAACTAGTGCGCAACCATGGCGCAACTAGGGCATAAGTAGGTTGCATCAAGGGCCAAAACAAGGAACAACTAAGGTGCAACTAGGATGGTGTAGCGGATTGGACGGAATCCTTGGCTAATTAGGCAAAAGCCGTGGTGATCCAGTGTCTCTGACCCTCAAGCCTGAGAAGTTTCCTGGAACCTTCCTAACCACTTGCCGCGACACTAGGCGTCAGCGCCAGGTCAGCGTGTGACAACAGTCACAAGTTAGAGACAAAACTGCAAGGGTCTGGGTTGGGACACGAACAGAGTGTCAGGAAACTCAAACTGAATATAATTGCAGAGAGGGATGACAACTGACAAGCACACAGCATAAATACCTGCCGCGGCACACGGCGGGTGACGCACGCGGCAGTGTCAGTTTGTCCTAAAACCGGCTCAAAACCACTGTTTTGGCCGCAACTCTGCGCACAGGCATCCAAACGCACCACCGTCTGAACCTAGAGATGCAGAATCTCAAGCCGGACGCTACGACTGGTCACACGCACAAGTCCGGCATCGATCGGTGGACGGACAATGCAAAACATGCAAATCGGGCTCGAGAGCCAGTCCACCGAGAAAACTCTAGCACCTGCAGAAAAACTGCAGAGCACCCCAGCAAGCACCCGGGACGTCGTGGCAATCGTCTGGCAGCTGCTGGTGGCTGGATCCACCAACCGTCAGTGCTCCGGCGCCAGCCGGGCCCGCATCAGGGATCTGTCATGTCGTAGCTCCTGGATAAGTCCCTGGACGATCCGGAGTCCTGTCGGGTCGTCACGATCTCCAATGCCGCCACCGCTCACCATCAGCTCCGGGTACACCCGTAGCTGCCACGGCTGTGGCTCGTGACGGGTGGAAGCCACACATACCAACACTCCCCCTGGCTGACACATCCGTCAAGGCCACAATGGCTGAGCAAAGACAGGACAGGATGGTTCGGGAAACCAATCATGACAAGCACCGATCAAGCATGCCACAGCACAGGGTCTCCTCGTGACAATGGTGCATCCCACCAAGTGCCCGGGTCTCGACCATGCACAAAGGCAATCACACACACGTGTCAAACATCATGCAAGAGAGAGAAAGAAACAAGGTCTCCGCGTGACTCCGGAAAATGTCTCCGGGTATCCGGGTCTCGACCACATCATGCATGGATCACACATAGCACATGGGGACAATAGGTCTCCACATCACACCGGTGGAACTCACCAGGTGCGCGGGTCTCGACCACATCATGCATGGATCACATCGAACACACGGAGGCAATGGGTCTCCACATCACACCAGTGGAACTCACCAGGTGCGCGGGTCTCGACCAGCATAACCTCAATCACAACATCGTGCCACACTCCACACAACCTCGCTGTCCTCACAAGAGTGTCAGGCCAAAGCCCACACACCAACACTCCCCCTGGACTGCAGTGGCTGACAGTACGAGCAAAGCTGATGGCTGCTCCCAACACAATCCGTGAGGAGGGAGCATGGCTCCCCCATGGCCACATACCCCTGCACAGCAATAGCAAGGGTGAAGACGATGCTGGTGGGATGTGCTCGGACAGAGCCTCACCCCGGAGCGGCGTCGTCGCTGTCATCGTCATCGCTGTCGTAGTCGTCACTACTGTCGTCATCTGCTGATGTGACTGGTGCAGCGCTGAGGGCCTCCTCCAAAACAATCGCCTGCTGTATGGNCTGAGCTGCATATCGCCTCGCGGCCTCCGCAGCGTCGAGGCGCGTGTGGAGCTCGACAAGCTCTGAAGCGGCAGCCGACCGGCTGGCTGCATCTACGGCGTGCAGGCGGTCAGTCGCGGAATGAATCTGATGGTGGACCTCCATCATGTGCGCGTCGGCGCGAGTCACTGCCTCCTGCATCCTCGTCTCCTCGTCGCGTAGGAAGCTCTCCACGCCAATAGGGGACTCGGTTGCTGCCTGATCACCAGCTGCTGGCAGGGGGTCGTCACCACTGAGCGCGTCCGCATCCGTAGCAGCTGCACCAGAAGGGGGCGGTGCTGCGGAGTCACTGGCTGCTGCTGACACACTCAACACTCGGGTGTCATGTGGCCAGACGTCGTCATCCGTCGGTGCATCTGCCGCTGCAGCGTCGTCACTGTCATCGGGAACCCATACAGCCCGCAGAGACGCTGAGCCCCTGGTGCACAACCAATCGTCCACCTGCTGCTGTGCGTCCGCGCGTCGCCAACGTGCATCCTGTAGGGACCACTCCGCAGCCTCGAGACGGGTGTGCACATCCTCCATGCACATCTCAGCAACCTATCGTGCAGAAGCATTTGTAGTGTACCAACGGCTGCTGGCCTCTCGGAGCTCGGCCATGAGACTCTGCACGTGCGCCTCCGCTCGAGCCACCACTGCCTCATGCTCATCGACCGTGGAGCGTAGGCGCTCGGGTACAGGAACTGGAGCTCGGTCGAGCGTAGCTATGTCATCGGCTGGAGCCGCCGTGGTGTCAACGGCACCGGTGAGGGTAGCGAGGTGTCGGATGTTTGCAGCTCGCTCTGCATCCTCCATGTCGCACACGCGGACGTCTGCTCTCATCGAGAGGCTATCGCGTGCTCTAGCCGTGGCTAATGCAAGAACGGCAGCGCACTGGGCCTCTATGTCTGCCTCCGACCCTGCATCCGACCGCTCCACGACGGACGACTGGTCCTCACCGAGGAGGTCTGCCTCGTCCTGGCAGTCAGTCACCTCCTCCTGCTGCCCAGCACTATCTGCCAAAACCACCTGGGCGTCTGCTATGGGCCAAGCATCAACATCTGTATCACCTGCTCCTCCTGCTGCTGCTCCTGGCACCATGGCAGCTGCCTCCACACCAGCTAATGCAGGAGCGTGCGCATCGTCGGGCGCAGCTCCGGCATCGGCCGTCGTCACGTCATCCGCCAAAACATCAACAATCACCAACTCCATCCTCGACTCTGACTCAGCATCGGACCAATCCTCCTCTGACGAAGAGTCTCCGTCACAGCGAATGTCTCCCCCTGCTGANTGCAGCTCGCTCTGCATCCTCCATGTCGCACACGCGGACGTCTGCTCTCATCGAGAGGCTATCGCGTGCTCTAGCCGTGGCTAATGCAAGAACGGCAGCGCACTGGGCCTCTATGTCTGCCTCCGACCCTGCATCCGACCGCTCCACGACGGACGACTGGTCCTCACCGAGGAGGTCTGCCTCGTCCTGGCAGTCAGTCACCTCCTCCTGCTGCCCAGCACTATCTGCCAAAACCACCTGGGCGTCTGCTATGGGCCAAGCATCAACATCTGTATCACCTGCTCCTCCTGCTGCTGCTCCTGGCACCATGGCAGCTGCCTCCGCACCAGCTAATGCAGGAGCGTGCGCATCGTCGGGCGCAGCTCCGGCATCGGCCGTCGTCACGTCATCCGCCAAAACATCAACAATCACCAACTCCATCCTCGACTCTGACTCAGCATCGGACCAATCCTCCTCTGACGAAGAGTCTCCGTCACAGCGAATGTCTCCCCCTGCTGAACTCTCCGCTAGGTGAGTCTGCTGTGTGGCGTCATCCGCCTCAATCGTCCTGCGCTGTAGAGCAGTCGCATCACCAATGCTGAGCTCCGCCGCAGTCGTCAGCGGACACACCTCCCCCCCTACGACTGGCACCTCGGCAGGAGCTGTGGGGACTCGGCAGACCAATCCGTGGATAGGAGACGAGGGGATCTCGTCACCTGAGACTCCTCCCAGAGCTACGTCTACTGCCAACGTCTCGTCAGTAGCAGTGACTGCAACTGATGCTACTGTCACGACGTCGATGGCTGCCGACACGCCCACTGCCTGGACGTCTGGCGACACTCCACTGGTCACCAATGTAGCAGAATGGACGTCTGCTCCACATGTGCCGGCTGACACCGCTACTGCTACTACTGCCTCATCCACTGGTACTGCCCCACCTGCCTCTGTGGTCTCTGCTACGTCAATTGAAGTCTCCATCTCCATGCCTGCCTCCAACTGCGCGTCAGACCACTCGTCGGATGGCTCTTCCTCACTGAGAGCGCCCTGTCGTGAAGCACCGGCTGTCGCATCCCTCATGCACTCGCCGGTGGTCGTCGACGGACACTCCATCCCCCCCTCGACCGAAGCACCGGTAGAAGCTGCGAAGGGGTGCCGCACCAACTTTAAAACTGAGGAGGAGGGAGTGAGCTTTGTGGTGACGTCTGCCGCTGCTGCGTCTGCTGCTGCCTCCTCCACACGTCTCGACAAACTTGTTATCCGCCGCCTCGCGTGCCGAGCCCGAGAACGACGATGGCGAGCCGAAGAGACTACCCCAGAAGTGGAGGGGTCACTGGTCGGGATGACTCCAACTGCCTCCAGCACAGAGCGTAGGGTGTCAGATGTAGAGCTAAGGTCGGGAGGCGTGGCATCGTCAGGTGATGACACCGACGGAGGTGAGGATGGCGAGGAGGAAGACGAGTGTGTGTGAAGCGGCACGGTGGCAACCGCCCGCTCAGAGATCACATGGCCTATGAGCTGTTGCACCATGCGCTTCAGACCCTGGAGCTCGGTGTACACCACCGCCATAGCTCCACTGAGGGGCGCGACTGTATGAGGTGATGTATCGGAGGCGGATGGTGGAGTAGGGCGGGACCGTAACCAAGGCGGTCGCCACCCAGCAGGGCGCTGGCGACACTGGCGCCAGCCGTGCTGCCTATCTCGACAGTAGTAACACGAAAACCCTGGATCCAACTGGGGCACGTGCCGCGGCTGCATCGACCACTGTGCCTGTGGCGGCTGCCACGGCTGAGGCTCAGGCGCAGACCACGG
>SZWC01014936.1:48163-72091 GCA_023375785.1 Penium margaritaceum
GCCTGGCAGCAGCGAGCTGCTGCTCGCTGGCAGCAGCGGGCTACTGCTCGCTGCTCGCTCGCTGCGAGCAGCGAGCAACAGCAGCCGCGGCTGGCAGCTGCTGCCGCTGGCTGCTGCTGCGGCTCGCTACAGCAGCTGCTGCAGCTCGTTGCTGCTGCTGCACGCTGCTGCAGCTGCTGCGTGCTGTGGCTGCTGCCTGCTGCCGCTGCTGCTGCTGCCTGTTGCCACTGCCGCTGCCGCTGCTGCCTGCTGCCGCTGCGGGCTGCTGTTGCGAGCTGCTGCTGCGCGCAGCTACTACTGTTGCACGCTGCTGCTACTACTACGCGCTGCTGCTGCCGCTGCCGCAAGCTGCTGCTGTTGGTGCCGCGAGCTGCTGCTGCTGCGTGCTGCTATGAGCTGCTGCTGCCGCCTGCTGCTGTTGGCGGTGCCAGTCACTGCACCTGGGTGACGTCGCCGCTTGCGTCGTCGCCCGCAGACGTCAGACACCGCCTGTCGCTGACCTCCTCACGTCACGCGTGAGGGTCAGTGCTGTCGAAAAACTTCGGCAGCATTTCCCCTGGCCTAGTGGCCGTGGTAAAAAGTCTGACGCTGCCACCAGGCGGTTCAATGCTGCCGGAAGAAATCCGGCAGCATTTCCCCTGCACTGGCGCGTATGGGGGTCCGCCGGCGTTGTCTGGCACCTGTTCGTCAGTCTTCTGCTGCTGCTGCTACGCTCTGGCTCTCATACCACAATGGAATAGCCTAGGCCGCACGTTGGGGCAACAGCGTTGTTGATACAGCGTGCGGGCTTCCACGCTCGTTGCTTAAGTCAGCTGCCCCCTCAGTCTGCTGCTCTAGAGTCTAAGTCTGGAAGCTCTGGGTTTGTTACTCAGAAATGCGCGCGCCAGTGTTAGCGCCAGAAAGCAGCTGAAAACTGTAAGTGACTGATTAGGAATGAAGAATGAACAACAATGGGAGACCCCTCCAAGTTCTAGGCCCCCCCCAGCTTTGTAGAGCTTGTTACTCAGTTCAACAGCCAATCAGAAAATAGCTCAGTTCAGGCTGGCAGGTTTTCTCGGTGAGGCCTGCCAGGCAGCCGACAGCCCAACCCCCGGGCGTCGTCCGTTTTGCCTGAAAACTGGACCATACCATGATACCGCTACTGCGAACGCAGCCGTGCGGTCAGAATCTGCTAGAAAAATAGTAACGAGGAGTTATGGCAGCCTTAACCCAGATAGTGCCCACAACGGTTTATGCTACCAAACAGGGCCACGCAACATGCAACTGGGACCCCAGGCAGTGCATGACGATGCAGACGCGATGGGACGCGCTGGAGGCATGCAAGCAGCAACTGCGGTGTCAATTACCTCCGGCAGCACGACCGTCGAGGAGGCCTGCCGATGGAGCTGAGCGCGTTGCCGGAGAGAGGAGGTTCCAGCAAACTACGAGAAGACCTCAGCGTGCGTCGGCTCCACCGGACGACACTCCATCAGCGTCGAGTCTCGCCGTCAGTCATCTGTACGCCGATGTACACAAGCCGGGAGGACACAACAGAGCATAATGAGAGATGTGCAAAAACCAACAGTTTGCGAGATGCGGCGCACGTGTGATAGAAGAAAGGGAATGTGCCGGGCCCCGCGATAGCGGGGCCCGGCAGATGCCTGGGCAAGTAACAAAACAAAACCCAAAACCCCCATTTCAACTAAAGGGTTTGTCGTAGGTTTAGGGGGGTTTGCAAGATGCGGCGCACGTGTGATAGAAGAAAGGGAATCTGCCGGGCCCCGCTATCGCGAGGCACGGCAGATGCCCAGGCAAGCAAAAAACTAAAAGCCAACCCCCCCATCTAAACTAGGGGGTTTGTAATAGGTTTGGTGGGGTTTGCGAGGTGCGACGTACGTGTGATAGAAGAAAGGGGATTTGCTGGGCCCCGCTACCACGAGGCCCAGGAGATGCCCGGACAAGTAAAACAATAAAACCCAAAACCACCAGTGTCACCAGGGGGTTTGTCAGATATTGGGAGAGGGGGTTTGCAAGATGCGGCGCACCCTGTCGCGAGTTTTGGAGTTCGCACTTGTGAACTCCAAAACTCAACTTCCGACATCGGTGAGGCCGGTGTCAGAAGTCGCTAACTTTGCTCTCGAAGTCGGCCGTCGCCGACTTCGAGAGCGAAGTTGAATCCCGTTTTTGGTCACTTATTCAAAAACATGGGCAGCGATGTCATGTCGATTTTGACTATGGACATCACTCATAAATCTGGTGAAACCATGGGCACCGGAGCATTTGGAACCTTGCACAATTGCATTCGCAGCACCATGTTATGCTTCGGGTCCAAGTCTCATGATTTTTGGGCACTATTAGTATCAGGGATTAACATAGACGCTACCTGGGTTTAGGTAGCCGTAACTCCTCATTGCTATTTTCTAGCTCATTTTGACCGCACGGCTGCGTTTGCAGCATGCATGTTATGGTGTGGTCCTGTCTTTAAGCAAAACGGACTACGCTCGGATTTTGGGCTGACAGCCGTCTGGCAGGCCTCACCGTGCAAACCCTGCTTGCCAGAAAAATGTTGGTTGTTGTCTCACATCTCTCACTTGTACTCTGTTGTGTCCTCCTAGCTTGTGTACATCGGCGTGCAAATAACTGACGGCGAGACGCGACGCTGATGGAGTATCGTCCGGTGGAGCCGACGCACGCTGAGGTCTACATGCTATTTGCTAGAGCCTCCTCCCTCCAACGTGCTCACCTCCATCGGCAGACCACCTGGGTAGTCGTGCCGCCAGCAATCACTGTCGTTGCATATGTTGTCTGCACACGCCGAGCGTCGTGTTTGACTGCACCGTTGCGTTCGTAGTGCTATGCCTAGGGTCCAAGTTTCATGATTTTTTGGCACTGTAGGTACCAGGGATCAGCGTAGACGCTGCCTGGGTTTAGGCAGCCATAACTCCTAACACATGTTCTTCTAGCTGATTCTGACTGCACGACTGCGTTTGCAGCGTGCCTATTATGGTATGATCCAGTTTTCAGGCAAAACGGACGACACCCGGGTTTGAGCTGCCGGCCGTCTATCAGGGCTCAATGAGAAAACACTGCCCACCAGAAAATCGGTCTGTTTTCTAATTGGCTTAGAAGTTAAGGAACAAGATCTACAGAGCTGGGGGGGGGGAGCTAGAATTTGGAGGGGTCTCCCATTGTTGCTCATTCTTGTTTCTTAATCAGTCACTTCCAGTTTTCAGGTGCTTTCTGGCGCTAACACTGGCGCACACAACTCTGAGTGTTAAACCAAGAGCCTCAAACTTAGACTCTAGAGCGGCAGACTGAGGTGGCAGCACACTAAGCAACAAGCGTGGAAGCTTGCACGCTGCATCAACAACGCAACTACCTCAACCTTCGTTTGAGAATAGTTTCCAGCTTGGTATCGGAGCCAGAGCGCAACAACAGCAGCAGACAACTGGCATACAGGTTCCTGACTACGCTAGCGGACCCCCATGCGCGCCAGTGCACGGGAAATGTTGCCGAATTTTTCCCGGCAGCATTGACTTGCCTGGTGGCGACGTCAGAGTTTTTCCCACGGCCACTGGGCCAGAGGAAATGCCACTGGATTTTTTTTGGCAGCACTGTCCTCCACGTGTGACGCGAGGGGTGAGCGGCAGACCGCGTAAGGCACTTTCTGGTGACAACGCACGTCGCGACATCAACCAGGTGTAGAGAGTGGCAGCAGCAGCAAGTAAGAGCAACAGCCTACAACAACAGCAGCAGTAGCTTGCAGCAGCAGCGAGTAGTGGCAACAGTAGCAAGCAGCAGTAAAGTGCAGCAGCAACAGCTGACAGCATCAGCAGCTCGCGGCAGCTCACAACAACATCAGCCCGTAGCAGCAAGCAGCACCAACAGCCAGCAACAGCAGCTCGCAACAGTAGCTCACAGCAGCAGTAGTGCGTAGCAGCAGCGAGCAGCAGCAGAAGCCGGCTGTAGCACGAGCAACAGCCGACTGTAGCACCAGCAACATCCAGCAGCAGCAACTATAGCAGCGGCCAATAGCAGCAGCAGCAGCTGCTCGCAAGCGAGAAGCAAGCTGTGAGCACTGAGCTCACAGCGAGCAATGAGCTCGTAGCTCGCAGCTTGCGGCTCGTAGCGAGCAGCGAGAAGTAAGCTCCCCGTGACGAACAAAGTAGAAAAAAAGAGGGGGAAACACACAAAAAAACCCCCACCCCCCAGGTGGCCCTACAGTGGCTGCAACCACCACCACAGCCGTCGTAACAACCACAATAGCTACATCAGGACGTAGTAGCTTAGCAGCAACAGTACCACCAACACCTATACCAGTAGCAGCAGCTGCTGGTGCAACAACACCCGCAGTAGTAGCAATAGCAGCAGCAGTAGCAGCAGCTACAACAACAGACCAGCAACAGTAGCAAGAGCAGCAGAGGCTGCAGCAACAGCTGCGGCAACAAGAGTAGCAAGTGCCATGCAATTGACACAGCAGCAACTCCAGCAACAGCCAGTGCTGACATCAGCCATCCTTAGCTTACGTCACTATTGACGTCACTATTGATGTCAGCAACAACAAAAAATCTTCAGTAGTAACCCTACAAATAATGCAGCGGCATCTGCTAGCGTTAGCGATCCTAGGCTGATGTCACTACTGACATCAGCAGTACAAACAAAAGAAAGGGAACGAGGGGAAACAAAGGACACCATGACAGAGAACAAAGAGGGTTCCTCCTCTGTTGGAGGATCCCTCTTCCTCCAACAACTGCAGTAGTTGCAGCAACACCAACAGCTGCAGTCGCTATAGCTATAACAGGAGAAGTGACAGCAGCAGCCACAATAACAATAATAGCACCAGCAAAAGTAGCAATCGGAGTAGCAGTAGTAGTAGCAGAAACAGTAGCAACAGCACTAGTAGCAGTAGCAGAACCCAGAACTGTAGTGGCAGCAATAGCAACAGCCACAACAATAGTAGCAGTAGTAGTAGTAGTAGTAGCAACAGCAATGCAAACACGCGCAGGCAGTGTCGTAGGTCATCCTGGCACAACACATTCATTTACCGCTTTGTGCCAACAGCTCCCAACGCTGACACAGCAGCTAGCGGCACTGTAGCTGCCAATATCGTTGTCGTAGTAGCAGCCACAATAGTAGCAGTAGCAGCTTTCGCAACAGTATGAGCAGCAGCCACCATAGCAGCAACAACAACGTCAGCAAGCACCTTTTGTTCCACCCAGGTATGCGAGCCTTGCAGTGTCCTATGCCACATAGTACTTGGCGCAGCAACATACCCTACGCCAAAAATGGATGGTGACGTCAGTCCTAGGCCCCACCCTGGATGCCGGCCGTAGGCCAAAGGTCTTCAAAACCCCGCCGCCGCCTGTTCTGGCTGACGACTAGTTCTAGAGCTGGGAGCTCAGCTTCCGGATCTGGGCACAGGGCAAGAGCTTGTGGTCCCATTATGTCCTACCCTTCGACTCCACCTAGAACGACCACGTGTATGATGCTGATTGCATTGTGCATGCCCTCGTCACTGTGGCCCCTCCATCTGCACGCCGCACCCTCGAGCCCTTCCTCGGCGACCTCACCACTGGCGTTCTCTGTGACCCGGTAGCAGCGTGGCACGAACTTACGTGCCCTCATTGCCTGTCCAATGGCGTCAAGGCCAGCCGCCTGATCCGCGAGTTTAACTGCCTCCGCATGGGGGAGACCGAGATGGTCACCTCCTATTGGCAGCGTGCAGAGGACATCCTACGCCGTCTCGAAGACGCCGTCTCACCCCCTCTCTCCACGCTCCTGACCATTAAGTGCGGTGCCACTGACCCCTTCTTCAACGTCTTTGTCCACTACTCCCAGGACATCCTCACCGCGATGGCTGGCCAGTGTACCCTCATGCCCTGGGCATACGAGCTATTCCTCTGCATCGAAAAAGCTTGTCACGAGTCACACATCCTTCACACAAAGTCCCTCGCCTCTCCTGCCATTGCCTCCGTGGCCGTTGCCGCCCCAACAGCAGCAGCTTCTTCTGGCGCCACCTCGTCTCGCAAGAAGAAGTGCAGGGGCAAGAAGGGTAAGGGCCTTCAGCAGTAGTCTAGCGGATCTGGCGGCACCAGCCTCGTCTGCCACAATTGTGGCCAGTCAGGACACGGGTGATACGAGTGTCTGCTTGCGACTGACGAGGCTTGCGTCATCTCCACCCTGCATCGCCAGCACGAGTGTCACCTTGCCACCACTGCCGTGACCGTCGTTGCTCCTACTGCACTTGCACCACTTGCGACGGCTCCACCGTAGTATCTTTCGCAGTCGTATGTGCCCTCTCCTCCGTCACCAGAACCTTCCTCCTCCTTCTTGAACTCTTGTGCCATTACATTGCAATCTTTCTACTCCATTGGACCCTCCGCTCGCGAGTGTTAGCTGGAGCTGTTCATCACACTTCAGCTTGGCCTTCCTTGCCATTCTCCCCAAAGAAGTGCGAGTTACGTAGTCGCTAGTTCCTCCCTACCTTGCATGAAAAAGATTGTGTTGCGGTCGTGTCCTGTATCTTTGTCCACACCATCCTCTGCCGTGCCTTTCCCACCCCCTCCTCTTCCTGATGATGTCGCCTAGCTGGATGACTGTCAGTCCCTGTTCGCACCTCCGTCCACTACGCCAACGTCGCTCACCCATTGCCATGTGACTGTTAGCGACCTAGCAATACCGGTCCAGGATCCGGCAGAGACCTGGATCATCGACTTTGGAGCCACGCATCACATCAAGGCCTCTCGTGAGGCCTTCAGTGTCCTTGGTCCCATCACCGATGTCATCGGGGTCCGGACGGGTTCTGGTCACATGTCACCTGTTCGTGGTGTCGGCGTTGTTGGTTTCAATGGACTTGCTGGTGATGTCTTCGTGATTGATTTCCTCTACGTCCCTGGCCTTAAGCTCAACCTCCTGTCTGTCACCACCCTTGATCGTATGAGCATGAATGCTTTACACTCGTGTGGTGCGGACACTATGTCGTCGTTGCTTTTTTCATGTTGTGTCATTTTGCAAGCCACCGCCCGTGGCAACTTGTGGCACGTACTGTGCCTGTCTGCTTCTACCTCTGTCCCCTCCTCATCGGCCGACACTGGCCACGTGTTTGTCACTAGCACACTGTCTCTCTTGCATTCGCGTCTCATGCATCGCCACCTCTAACACGTCCACTTTGCCGCCATTGACAACATGCTTCGCACGCAGTCAGCCACGGGCCTTGACCCAGCCTCTTCTCCTCTATCGTGTCCCACCGAGTGCATTGATTGCAATCAAGGGAAAATGCACCGTTCCACCTACCCCCTCTCTTCATCTCGAGCGACCGCCCCGCTCAACTAAGTTCACTCTGATGTCATGGGTCCCCTCCCAATAGAGTCATTCGGTGAGCATGGTCATTATGCCCTGACTATCATGGATGACTACTCTCACTATCGCTTGGTCTTTTGCCTTCAACCGAAGAACGTTGCTCCCATCATTTGGGACCGGGTTGTCAGTACTGAACGCAAATGTGATCGTCCCCTCCGCCGCTTCCATTTTGAGCATGGGGGTGAGTTTCTGGGGGAGACAAAACTCTTCCTTGCCTCCCGTGGTCTCCATCATCAGACGTCAGCGCCTTACACACAAGCCCAGAACGGTGATTCTGAGTGATGGAATCGCACCATGGCGGACGTCGTCCGCATCATGCGGGTCCAATCCGGCATCTCTGACGGCTTCTACTTCAAGGCTATGACTACCATTATGTGGGTCTCGAACCGGATTCCCCACGGACTCATTCCCTATTAGTCCACACCATACCAGCACAGGTGTGGAGAGCGAGCCGACTTGCGTCCGGCCCTCGTCTGGGGCTGCGTAGCCATCGTGTGGTTGCCTGTCCAACACCAGGTTGGCAAGCTCGAGCCTTGCGGCCGTCCCTGCACCTTCCTTGGCGTCTTGCATTAGTTGAAGGCATGGAGTTTCTAGGATCCCACCCGGCACTGCATCGTTGAGTCTCGAGATGCCCTCTTTCTTGGGGACCTGTTTTCCCGTGACCTCGTTCACTCTGGCACATTGATGCTTCTCTTGTCGCGTAGGGGAGTGGTGGGTCCTTCCTCCGTCCAAATGCGTCTAAGCATTCCATTGTCTGCGCCCGCGAGTCTGTTTGCGCCGGCTGCCCCATCCGTGTCCGGCAGCCCCTCAGGGCCGGTTGCCCCATCTGTATCCGACAGCCCCTCAGAGCCGTCTGCCTCGTTCGTGCCCGCCGACCCGTGAGAGCCGGCTGCCTCATCCGTGTCCGCCAGCCCCTCAAGGTCGGCTGCCCCATCTGTGTCTGACAGCCCCTTAAAGCCGGCTACCTCATCCGTGCCCGCCACCCCGTGAGGGCCGGCTACCCAGTCCGTGTCCGCCAGCCCCTCAAGGCCAGCTACCCCACTCGTGTTTGCCGACCCCTGAGGGCCGGCTGCCCCATCTGTGTCCGACATCCCCTCACAGCCGGCTCCCTCTTCCGTGCCCGCCAGCCCCTGAAGGTCACTGATTGTCTGTGTCTGCCAGCCCATCACGTCTGGCTGCCCAATCTGTGTCTGCCAGCCCCTAAGGGCCGGCTTCTCCATCTGTGTCCGCCAGCCGCTCAGGGCCGGCTGCCCCATCCGTGTCCACTAGCCCCTCAGTGTCGACTCCCCCGTTCCTGTCCACACCCCTCAAAGCTCGCTTCCCCATCCTTGTCCGCCAGCCTCTCACGGTTAGGTGCCCTGTCCATATCGGCGCGCTATACACGTGGTCCGGACGAGTGCCTTAGACCCAGGCCGACAGTGAGCACTCAAGCCGCCTCCTCACGTCCTCTCATGCCACGACCCCCTATCGTTCCACATGGCTCCTTACTTTGTGTCACACCCATTTCCATAGTCGTGAGTGGGGACCCCAGCACCAAGGCACTTAGCTTGGCCACACTGTCAGTCATCACTGACCTACATCCAGGGTCAGCTTTGGGCTATGCCTTGCTCCATCAGGAGCACCAGTATGTCGTTAGAGCCACACTCACGTGGATGCCACCAGGGGTGCGGGACGTGCATGCCCTCACTGTTCGTCCCACGGAGCGACTAGAGGACCCAGCCACCGTACATGAGGCTCGGGCGTCTCGTGAAGCCACTCACTGGGAGGCTACATGCGCCGACAAGCTGGCTGCCATTCGGCAACATCACATCTATGAGCTCGTCGNAGGAGCACCAGTATGTCGTTAGAGCCACACTCACGTGGATGCCACCAGGGGTGCGGGACGTGCATGCCCTCACTGTTCGTCCCACGGAGCGACTAGAGGACCCAGCCACCGTACATGAGGCTCGGGCGTCTCGTGAAGCCACTCACTGGGAGGCTACATGCGCCGACAAGCTGGCTGCCATTCGGCAACATCACATCTATGAGCTCGTCGGCCTTCTCCCGAGCTATAAGGCCATCGAAGCCAAGTGGGTTCTCTGCCATAAGTGGAATCCAGACGGGTTGCTGGAAAGGTACAAGGCCCGTCTCGTAGCCAAGGGGTTTGCTCAGGTCCCTAGGATTGACTATGACCAGATCTTTGCCCCAGCCGGTTGGTTCTCCACCACCCAGGTGTTGCTCAGCCTGGTTGCCCGGCACGGGTGGGAACTGCATGAGATGGATGTGAGCAACGCCTTTCTCCATGGCTCACTTCAGAGCGAGGAGCTCTACATGGTGTAGCCTCCAGGCTTTGACGATGGCTTCGGCAAGGTTCGAAAGCTACGCAAGACCCTCTATGACTTGAAGCAGTCGCCGCGCTGCTGGAACTAGGAGATCAATCGTATGCTTCTCAGCAGCGGCCACTTCCGCAACTGTGCAGGCCCCGCATTGTTCATCAGTCTGCGAGGTGAGACCCTCCTTGCATTCGTAGTCGATGTCTACAGGTTGCTCATCGCATTGCCAGATGCAGCTGCCATCCAACGGGTCAAGGACCTACTGCATGCTGCCTACCAGATGAAGGACCTTAGGCCAACATGAGTTTTTTTGGACATGGAGCTTGATCATAATCTCTCTATGGGCATCGTGCATGTCGATCAAGCCACCTACGACCAGACCTTGTCCGGGCGCTTCACTGAAGACCTGCCCCTCATGCCGAGAGCATCCTCATCCATGTCGTCCGATGGTCTAACGATGCTCAAGAGCTCTGATCAAGCCATGGTGGGGGAGCCAGTAGACGTGACCACATATTTGCATGTCATCGGGTCACTGATGTTCCTCGCGACAACAACGCGTCCAGACATTGCGTTTACCGTTAACCTCCTTGCACAGTTCTCTCAGGAGCCGTGTCACCTCCACTTTGAGGGCGCGATCCGAGTACTACGCTATGTTGTCTCTACCCCACGGCAAGGCTTCATGTTCCGTTGACAGTCGTTCGTTGTGGCAACGGGATACATCAACAGTGCCTGGACCGGCAATCCGCATGGTAAGAGTCGTATAGTTCGGATCTTCCTTGTTGGCGGAACGGATGTATCCTAGAATTGCGGCAAGCAAGGCTTCATTATGCGCATCACTGTTGAGGCTAAATATGTGGCCCTTGATTATGGCGCTTATGAGAGCGTGTGGCTACGCTGCCTGTTGTCCGAGTTGCGTCAGTTAGTCCCGTCCATCAAGTTGCATTGTGACAATGAAAGTGCCATGGCCATTGCTGACAATGACGGCGTGCATCACACTTTCACAAAGCACATCCATGTCGAGTATCACGATGTGCATTCTTCAGCATTGTGTGGGTTGAGACAACACATCAATTGGCTGACATATTATGAAGGCACCGAAGTGTAACTGGTTCAAGAGGGTTGTGAGTGCAGTCGGTGTGTGTCCTTGAGGTTCTCTCTCTCCTTGTCCCCTTGGTCTCTATGCTCTCTGCCACTCCATGTACACTACACCTGTGAGTCATGGGGGAGTGTTGATTTTTGTCTCACATCTCTCACTTGTACTCTGTTGTGTCCACCCGGCTTCTGTACATCGGCGTGCAGATGACTAACGGCGAGACGTGACGCTGTTAGAGTGTCGTCCAGTAGAGCCGACGCACGTTGAGGCCTACACGCAGTTTGCAAGAGCCTCCTCCCTCCAACGTGCTCAGCTCCATCGGCAGACCTCCTCAGCAGTCGTGTCGCCACCAGGCACTGTCAGTGCATATGCTGTCTACACACGTCCAACGCCGTGTTTGACTGCACTGTTGTGTTCACAACGCTATGTCATGCCTAGGGTCCAAGTCTCATGATTTTCTGGCACAAAAAGTACTTGGGATTAGCGTAGACGCTAAGTGGGTTTAGTCAATCATAACTCCTCACTGCTGTTTTTCTAGCTGATTTTGACCACACGGCTGTGTTTACAGTATGCGTATCATCGTACAGTCTAGTTTTCAGGCAAAACGAACGACGCCCGGGTTTGGGCTGTCGGCCGCCTTGTAAGGCTCACCAAGAAAACCCTGCCTGCCAGAAAATAGGTCTACTGTCTGATGGACTTTGAAACTAGGTAACAAGCTCTACGGAGCTCGGGAGGAGCTAGCATTTGGAGGGGTCTCCCATTGTTGCTCATTATTGTTTCTTAACTACTCACTTCCAGTTTATATCTGCTTTCTGGCTAACACCAGCGCGCGCATCTCTGAGTAGCAAACCGAGAGCACTTGGCCTTAGAATCTAGAGAGGCAGACTAAGGGAGCAGATTAAGCAACGGGCGTGGAAGCTCGTACGCTGCATCAACAACGCAACTGCCTCAACTTGTACTTCTGAATAGTTTCTAGCTGAAAATAAGCTTTTTTTTGTTGGCTTAGAAACTGAGTAACAAGCTCTACAGAGCTAGTGGGGAACTGTAATTTTGAGGGATCTCCCATTGTTGCTCATTCTTATTTCTTAATCAGTCATTTCTAGTTTTCAGCTGTTGTCTGGTTCTAATTTTGGCGCACGCAGGTTGGAGTAACAAACACTAGAGCTCTCAGACTTAGGCTGTGGTGCAGCAAACTGAGGGGGTAGCTTAAGGAACAAGCGTGGGATCCCACACGCTGCATCAACAACGCTGTCGTTCCAACGTACTCCTATAGGAGAATTTGAGCTTGGTATTAGAGCGAGAGCGCAGCAGAAGCAGTCCAACAACAGCAAACAGGTCCTGTCAATGCCGGCGGTTCCCAGAACGCACCCCTGCAGGGGAAATGCTGCCAGATTTCTTCTTGGCAGCGTTGACCCGCCGGGTGGTGTCATCAAAACGCTACCGTCGTGGAGAAAATGCTATTGAAGTTTTTTCGGCAGCACTGAGCCCATGACGGTGGTAGCATTGGTGGACGCGCGACCGGCATGCAGGACTAGCGCTGGAGCGGGGTCGATGCACATACTGAGGACACTACAAAGTGGCTGTGCTACTGCTAGAGCACAACAGCAGTAGCAATAGCATGTAACAAGCACAAGTAGAAAGTAGCAGCAACAACCGGCAATAGTAGCAACAGTGGGGAGCAGTAGCAACCAGATACAGCACCAGTAGCAACGTGTAGCAACAAGCAACAGCAAGAGCAGTAACAGCGGGTAGCTTCAGCAGCCAGTAGTATTTGTAGCAACGTGCAGCAGTAGTGAGTAGCAATGATAGCCTGCAACAAGAGCAGCAGTAGCAGCGAGTAGTAGCCAGCCGCAGCCGTTAGCAGCATGCAACAGCAGCTGCAACACCTACCAGTAGTAGCAGTAGTAGTAGTTGTTTGCAACTCTCTCCTCACAAAGAGCAGCAAATAGCGAGCAGTGACCTCGCTGCTCGTATCGAGGAGCAAGCATGGATGAACAAAAAAACACAAAAAAATCCCCCATCTCCACAGGTGGCCCTGCTTCAGCAACAGCAGCCACCACAGCCGTTGCAGCAGCTCCAACAGCACTAGCAGCACATAGTAGCTTAGTAGCAGCAACGGTAACAACTGTAACAACAACATTAGCAATAGAAGCAGCAGCAGCAACAGTTGCAGGAGCAACAACAGCAGTAGTTGCAGTTGTAGTGGCAACAACAGTAGCAACATTTTCTGGAGCAGCAGCAGCAACAATAGCAATAGTAGTGATTACAACCATAACAACAACTTAGCAGCTCACATAGCAGCGGTTCTAGTAACAACGTGACAGCCGTTTCCAACATCAGCCATACTCGGCTGGCGTCAGTGCTGACGTTAACAACAAAAAGAGTAAGAAACAAATCAACAGCAACAATCTTACAGATAACGTAGTAGTAGCTGCTGATGTCAACCATCCTAGGCTGACCTCACCGCTGGCGTCACTACTGGCATCAATAGCACACAAAAAAAGAGAGGGGAAACAAAGGACACCATGGCAGATAATGGAGAGGGGTCCTCCTCTATTGGAGGGCCCCCCTTCTCGCAACAACTGTAACAGTTACAGCAACAAGAATTGTAGCAGCTGCCGGTGTCGCAACATCAATAGGAATAGCAACAATAGTCGTAGCAACAACAACAGTATCAATAGTAGCTACACAAGCTACGACGGTAGTAGGAGTGGCCACAAGAGCAATAGAAGCAAAACCAATAGTAGTAATAGCAGCAGCCGTAGTAATAGATGTTGCTACTGTTGTTGCTGCTACTATAGCAACGTCAGTCGCTGCAACAACAACAGTAGTTGCAACAACACCAACACCCAGCAAGCTATCGTTGTTCATGCTTGTTTGACAGATTCGCTTGCCGCTTTACGCCAAAAGCTTGAAACACATAAACAATAGCCAGAGGCACTATAGCCGCCGACACTACTGCCGTAGTAGAGCCGTAGTAGTAGCATCAACAGTCACCGCAACAGCATGAGTAGCATCAGCAAGCACCTTTTGATCCACCCGTGTACACGAGCCCTATGATATCCTATGCCACGTAATACCGGGTGCTGCAATGCCCCCAACGCCTATAGAAAACAGTGGCGTCAGTCCTATGCCTCACTTTGGGTGCCGGCTACAGGCCGAAGGACCTCAAAACCCCACCGTCGCCGCTTCAGACTCGCAAGCAGTTATGGAGCTGGGAGCTGATCTTCCAAACATGGATAGAGGACGAGGGCTTGTGGCTCTACTATGTCCTGCCCTACGACTCCACCCACGCCGACCAGGTATATGACGCCGGTCGCATCGTGCATTCCCTTGTCCCTGTTGTCCCTCCAGCCACACGTCTCGCCCTTGCGCCCTTCCTCGGCAACCTCACCATTGGCGCGCTCCCTCACCCCACAATAATGTGGCACATACTCATGTGCCCTCATCGTCTGTCCACTGACGTCGAGACCAGCCACCTGATTTGGGAGTTGAACTACCTTTGCATGAGGGAGGCCAAGACAATCAACTGCTATTGGCAGCGTGCAGAGGACATCTACGCCGCCTCGAAGACGTCGCGTCATCCCCTCTCTCCACTCCTGCCGTCACCTCATTAACTGTTGCCGCCCTAGCAACAGTATCGTCTTCCGGCGCCTTCTCATCCGACAAGAAGAAGCATAGGGACAAGAAGGTCAAGGGCCCATAGTAGCAATCTAGCGGATCCGGTGGTGGCAGCCTCGTTTACTACAGCTGTGGCCAGCCAGGACACGGGTGGTACACATGTCCACTCCCAACTCATGCGACTTGCGTCATTGCCACCATGCTTTGCCAGTGTGAGCTTTGCCTTGCCACCGCTGTTGTGACAGTCGCTACTCCTACTGCATCCGCGCTGCTCGCGACGAATCCACCGTCGTATCTTTCGCAGCCGGCCAAGCCCGCTCTTCTGACACCGGCACTTTCCTCCTCCATCTTGGACTCCATTGCCATCACACCGCAGTTGGTCTACTCCATCAGACCCTCCACCTGCAAGCGTCAATTGGAGCAGTTCAGCACACTCCAACTCGGCCTTCCTCGCCCTCCTCCCCAAGGAAGTGCGAGTTGCATGGTCGCTGGTTCCATTGCCCTATCCTGCATGACAGAGTCTATGCTGCGGTCGTGCCGTGTATCTTTGTCCACTCTATCCTTTGTCGTGCCCTTCCCACGTGCTCTTCTTGGTGATGATGTCTCCTGGCTTGATGATTGGCAGTCTCGGTTTGCACCCCCGTCTACATCGTCCGCGTCACTCGCCAACTGCCATGTGATTGTTAGCGACATAACCACACCGGTCCAGGATATGTCAGAGATCTGGATCCTTGACTCTGGGGCCATGCATCACATAACGGCCTCGCACGAGGCTTTCACTTTTCTCCGTCCCGTCACCAATGTCTACGGGGATCGGACTGGTTCTGGTCAGGTGTTACGCGTCCGCGGTGTCCACATTGTTCGTTTCTGTGGTTCTCGTGATGTCTTAGTAACTGATGTCCTCTTCATCCCTGGCCTTGAGCTTAGCCTCCTATCTGTCACAGCCCTTGATCGCATGAGCATGGATGTTTTGCACATGCGTGGTGTTTGGACTACGTCATTGCATCTCTCAGGTCGTGTCGTCTTGCATACTACCGCCCGTGGCAACTTGTCGCACCTACCGCGCCTGTCCGCTTCTGCCTCTCTCCCCTCCTCATTAGCCAACTCTGGCCACATGTTTGTTACTAGCACACTCGCTCCACAGCACTCACATTTCCTAAATTGTTGCCTCTGTCACATCCACTCTACCATTGTCAATAGCATGCTTTGCATGAAGCCAGCCACAGACCTTAATCCAGCCTCCATTCATCTAGCGTAAACCATTGTGTGCATTGATTATGCTCAGGGGAAGATGCACCGTTCCACCTACCCCGTGTCTGCCTCTTGTGCGGTCGTCTCGCTTGACTTGGTCCACATTGATGTGATGGATCCCATCCCGACGGAGTCCGTCGGAGAGCACCTTCGTTACCACCTAACACTAACAGAAAACTATTCGCGATATTATTTGGTATTTTGCCTTCAGTAGAAGAGCAACGTCGCTCCCACCATTCAGGATTGGCTTGTTTGTGCTGAGCGCGAGTGTGGTCGCCCCCACCACAGCTTCCGTACTGATCACACGGGTGAGTTTTTTGGGGTGACCACACTCTTCCTTGCCTCCCGTGTCATCTATCCTGAGACATCAGCGCCTTACACACCCGTCCAGAACGGCGTCTCTAAGCGGTGGAGCCGCACCATGGCTGACGTCGTTTGCACCATGCGGGTTGAGTCCGGTCTCTCTGAGGGCTTCTACTTCGAGGTCATGACCTAGATGACATGGGTCTGGAACTGGATTCCCCACGAACCAAGTTCACGTCAGTCCACACCATACAAGCACTAGTGTAGGGATCGATCCGACCTCCATCTGGCCCAGGGTTGGGACTACGTCGCCATCATGTGGCTGCGTGCCCCACACCATGGCAGCAAGCTCAAGCCTCACGGCCGTCCTTGCACCTTCCATGACGTCTGGTGTCAGTCCAAGGCATGGTGTATCTGGGATACCACCAACCGCATCCCTGTCTGCTAACCCCTCTCGGCCGGTTGCCATGTTCGTGTCCGCCAGCCCCTCCGGGCCGGCTGCCCCGTACGTGTTCGCCAACCTTTTCGTGCTGGCTGCCTCGTCCGTGTCCATTAGCCCCTTCGGACCAGCTGCCCCATCTGTGTCCGCCAGCCCCTCCAAGCCAGCTGCCCCGTCCGTATCTGCTAGCCCCTTCAAGCTAGCTGCCCCGTCCGTGTCCACGAGTCCGAGTCTGGGCCGGTTGCCCCGTCCATGTCTGGCAGCCCCTCCGGGTCGGCTGCCGCGTCTATGTCTGCCAGCCCCTCTGGGCCGGCTGCTCCCCCTATTTACGCCAGTCCCTCTGGGTCAGCTGCCCCGTCCTTGTTTGCCACCCCCTCCAGGCCGGCTGCCCCGTCCACGTTAGCCAGCTCCTCGGGGCCGATAGCCCCGTCCGTGTCTGCGTGCTCCACACATGGTCCGGACGGGAGACTTAGACCCAGGTCGATAGTGAGCACTAAGGCCGCCTCCTCACGCCCTCTTGCGCCACGATCCCCTGTCTCCCAACGAGGCTCCTTGCCTCCTGTCAGACCCACTTCCACACTCATAAGTAGGGACCCTGGCACCAAGGCACTTGGCTTGGCCATGCTGTCAGTCATCACTGAATTGCATCCATTGTCAGCTTTGGGATATGCCTTGCTCCATCAAGAGCACTAGTATGCCGTTGCGGCCATTGCTACATGTATACCACCAGGGGCGTGGGACGCACACGCCCTTGTTGTCCGCCCCACCGAGCAACCAGAGGACCAAGCCACCATACGTGAGGCTTGGGCGTCTCTTGAGGCTGTTTACTAGGAGGCTCCATGCGGCAACAAACTTGCCGCCATTCCGCAACATCAATTCTATGAGCTCGTCAACCTCCCCCCTACCCACAAGGCCATTAGCACCAATTGGGTTCTCCTACAAAAGCAAAATTCATATGGCTCCCTAAACAAGTACAAGGCCCGTCTTACAGCCGAGGGGTTTGCTCAGGTCCGTCAAATTGACTATGACGAGATCTTCGCCCCGGTCGGTCGGTTCTCCACTAGTTGAGCGTTGTTCATCCTGGTTGTCTAGCACGGGTGGGAACTACATAAGATGGATGTGAGAAACACCTTTTTCCATGGCTTATTGGAGGACAGGGAGCTCTACATGGCGCAGCCTCCGGGCTTGGATGATGGCTCCAACTTGCTATAGAAGCTACAGAACACCCTTAATGGCCTAAAGCAGACACTGTGCTACTGGAACCAGGAGATCACTCATACACTTCTCAGCGGCGGCCTCCTTTGTATCTCTGCCAACCCTACATTGTTCATCTCTCCGCAAGGTCAGACACTCGTCGTAATCCTGGTCTATGTCGACGACCTGTGCATTGCATTGTCAGATGTAGCTATCATCCGACGGGTCAAGGATATGCTACATGCTGCCTACAAGATGAAGGACCTCGGGTCAGCACGAATCTTTCAAGACATGGAGTTCGAGCATTATCGCTCTATGGGCATCCTGCATGTCTATCAGGCTGCCTACTTCCGGACCTTGTGCGGGCTCTTCGCTGAGGATCTGTCCCTCGTGCCAAAAGCATTCTACCACATATCGCCCGACAATCAGACGATTCTTAAGAGCTCTAACCCGGCCGTGGTGGGGGAGTCAGTAGACGTGACCATGTATTCACGCGTCATCGGGTCATTGATGTTACGAATGACAACGACGCGTCCAGACATTGCGTTTGCGTCAACCTCCTTGCACAATTCTCTTAGGAGTCGTGTCACCTCCACTTTGAGACCGCGATCCAAGTACTGCACTATGTTGTCTCTACCCCACACTGAGACCTCATGTTGTGACGACAGCTGTCCGTTGTGGCCATGGGATACACCAATAGTGACTAGGCTGGGCGTATGGATGGTAAATGTCGCACTGGCTCGATCTTTCTTGTTGGCAACACGGTTGTGTCTGAGCGTAGTAACAAGCGAGGTTGCATATCGCGTAGCACTGCTGAAGCTGAGTATGTGGCCCTTGGTTCTGGCGCTTGTGAGAGAGTATGGCTATGCCGCTTGTTTTCTGAGTTGCATCAGTCAGTCTTGTCCATGACGCCTCACTATGAAAATGAAAGTTCCATGGTCATTACTGACAATGATGGCGTACATCAAACTCAAACAAAGTACATTTATGTTGAGTGTCACTATGTGCGTTTGTTGTTGCATGACGGCAGCATCAACATTGTGTGGGTTGAGATAGCACGGTAGTTGGCTTACTTCTTGACCAAGGCATTAAAGCGTGACTCATTCAGGAAGGCTGTAAGTGCGGTCGGTGTGCGTCCGTGAGGTTCTTTCTCTCTCCCTCTCCACTAGGTCTCTGTGCTCTTTGCCGGCCTATGTGCACTACGCCTCTGAGTCATGGGGGAGTGTTGGTTTTTCACATTTCTCTCATCTGTACTTTGTTGTGTCTTCGTGGCTTGTGTACATCGGCATGCAGATGACTCCCAGCAAGACGTGATGCTGTTGGAGTGTCATCTGGTAGAGTCGACGCACGCTAAGGCCTACACGCAGTTTGGCAGAGCCACCTCCCTTCAACGTGCTCAGCTCCATCGGCAAACCTCCTAGGCAGTCGTGTAGCCAACAGTCACTGTCACTGCATATGCAGTCGGCACATGTTCAATGTTATGTCTTACTGCATTGTTCCATTTGCATCACCATGTTATGCCTAGGGTCAAAGTTTCATGATTTTTGGGCACTGGTTGTACCGAGAAACAGCGTAGAAGTTGCCTGGGTTTGGGCAGCCGTAACTCCTCATTGGTATCTTCTAGCTGATTCTAACCTCACGGTTGTGTTTGCAGCGTGCGTATCATGGTATAGGCCAGTTTTCAGGAAAAACGGACGACTCCTAGGTTTTGGACTGTCGGCCGTCTGGCGAGTCTCACCGAGAGAACCCTGCTTGCCAAAAAACATGTCTATTTTCTGATTGGCTTAGTAACTGAGAAACAAGCTTTACAGAGTTGGGGGAGGAGCTAGAATTTGGAGGGATCTCCCATTGTTACTCATTCTTGTTTCACAATCAGTCATTTCTAGTTTTTTGTTGTTGTCTGGTTTTAACTCTGGCGCACGGAGTTTTGAGTAAGAAACATCATAGCTCTGGTACAGCAGACTGAGGGGGCGACTTAAGGAACGAGTGTGGGTTCCCGCACGCTGCATCAACAACACTGCTGCCCCAACCTGTTGCAATAACAGAATTCAAGTAGTGTTCGCCAATATCTATCATCAATCCCATGCAAGAAGATCTATAGGTTGCCGTAAAATGTGTCATCAACCCTCCACAAGGAGCACAAAGTGTTCATCATGTACATGGTCGCGAAATGTGAGCCAAGCAAAGCCGGATTCGATTGGTTCGTTTTAGTGTTGATGGTGCAAAAGACTGCTTTTGGTGAAGGAGGTAAAATGTGAGGGAATAAGAGGACCCCCTTAAGTGGTGTACTGTGTGAAAGCAAACTCTATGAGGGACACAACGCGACAAACGACGCTTGGAATTTTTGAAAGACAACAAGGATATTCTTGCAAGAGTGGTTGTTGAAGCGAAAAAATTGAAACAAAGTCGAAGACAAGAGTAGGTGTGTACTCTCGCCCACATGTGCGTATGGAAGCGCAAAGTCCACCCAACATGTGGACAATGGACTAACACAGGTACATGTTCTACACAACTATTGGACGGAACTGAGCAGTCCTACGGGCTTGTTGGTGGTCCGAATGAAACACCAAAAAACATACCACGTGCAAAACTAGAAACGACATGTAGTTATGTCACGAATTATAACCAGTTAAACGGTTGAGGAATGGTTCTCAGGAGCTGGTTATCAAGAAAACTTGTGAGAGCACATGAGGACGTGCCTGTTGAGGATCATAGTGTCGATTCGACACTATCAACGTAGACGTCAGACCTTCCGGCACCTCAGCGAGTGAACATCGACAAGTCAAGAGGTCACTATGACTGATGTACCAACAAAATGACCTTCTTAGTGATGGTCTATGAGAGAGAGTTTCAAACTGAATGCAACAAACGTTGCACAGTTTGGTTGAGAGGTAGGGAAGATACACTTGAACAAAGGAGAGTTAGAGAAATGAGGGTGGTAGGAGGTATCATTCTCCTCTCTTCTAGGCAAGCATGCAGGTGCATCAACCTCGACACACTTAACGAAGTAAATCACATGACCAGCTCCACAACAAGAAGAAGTCAGATCCCGAAAACTACTTGGACTGATTGGTTATCCGATCTACAAACCAAAAGGAGTAGTGAGTGTCAAACGAAACGCCCTATGAAACAAAGCTAAGAGAGATGCAAAAACAATGAAATCGAGAAAGTAACCCCAAGAGATGGTAATTAAGAAAACTATTATGCGGATGTTTGGTTTTCTAAGGTGAGCTTAATCTTGTACAAGTAGTTTTCAACCAACATAGATTGCATGCAAGGAGTAGCATCAAGTCAAGAGGTCCCCATGACTGACACAACAACACTCTCCCGAGACGTAAAGATGCCAAAAGATGTAAGAAGTGATTGAGGGTCACATGGCACACATGAAAGGCCCACAGGAAGAATGTGTGAACGTAGAAAACATCTTGAAATGATTGAAGAATCTGGGAACACAACACGATGAAAGAAGTCCAACATCACGCATTGGGAGCTTAAACTTGCTGCTACATAACGCTTAGGTAAGAAAGTATGCTTTTTGGTGATGTGCATCCCCCATAGTCACACGAGCATCGACATAAGTATTGCAATTACACACAAGGTGGTACTCAATGTCGGTGCATGCCTTCTGCATGTCATTTAATCAACAGTGACACCCTAGGAAACCTACATGTAGAAAGAACTCTGCCATGATGAGACATGTAATTATCTCCACGGGATGCGCCATAGTGACAATGAGAAACAAAGTTTGCTTGCAAACAGCACGATTGTAAATTCTGGAGAGCAAGCGACGGTGAGCCTGGTGCCAAGCATGCGAGAAGCACGACGACATCAAAACTGCCACCCATAGGTCGAGCCCGACCTCTTGGCAGAAACCAAGGGCTACTAACCTTGACAGATGACTAACCTGGTCGGATTGCCCCCTGGGGATTAGCACCCACCTAATTGCAAGAATTCCATTTCTCCACAACTGTGACATGAATCAAGACAGGCCTGGAATCTTTACGTGTTAAGGGACCAGAGCTCCCACAATCATTAGTAAATCTAGGAGGAGCATCATCATGTGGGTGAGAGCCACCAAGTGGTGCACTGTTGTTGGTAATGGAGTGGGGAATTCCCAATGTGGACCTCCATCTCGTAGTAGAAGCTTCAGTGCACTTGCTTATTCAGTCTCTTGTACACATTGTGAGTGTAGAGGAATGTGGTGTAGGACACGAGGCATTACGGGTGTGACTGGCTTCAACTCAACCACCAACTTTAGCATGTAGGACACATGGCATCGTGCTCGTTAATGCGACACATGCTCTCGTCATCGCAAATTGCGATGCATTTAGTTGGCTACCATTGCTGCTGCATGAGGCCACACAACCAAACGCTTTCCACTCATTCATGAGAGCGCAATGCCTCCAAGGAGGAAGAAATAGCCTTAGTGGCTATGCACATCGTGATCCTCGACCCATTCGTTGTGAGTGTACCTGTCAACAACCATAGAGTATTAGAATTAAAAGCACAACCCTAAGCATGGGATGGACACGAGGAATCAAAAACTGCACAACGTAGTTGGGTCGACATGGATAGTCAAGTTTAAAGTTTTAATTCTTGTTTCCAACCCTTTCCTTGGACATCATATCCACCCACCCGGTTTTCCATGGTAGTCGTCTGAAGCCATGTTGAGCGTTAGGGAATAAATTTTGAGTAATCAAGGTACCCCTATGGCTAGGCATATAAGTGGACGAGCATATAGAGTTCGTCATTGAAGACCACCTTAAATATCTTCTAGGTAGAAATGAGACTAGACGTCACATGAAAAGGCAAAGGTAAACAGGGCATTGAAGTAATCTAGAGCTCGCCATGAACATGGAAGAGAATGATCATCTTATTGATGGTTTTTCCAGGTAACATGATGCATTGCTGCATGATGCATCTTGAACTCTTTTGTGCATTGGGGACATGTCTTCGTCCAGTTTCAAACAAGGTCTTCGTCGTTCATTTTACATCAAGGCATTTCAATGTTCAAGCCTATGAGGAAACTTTTAGCAGCATTGATGAATCCCACCTTTGTTTGATGTAGTCAAAACACATTCACAATAATTTAGGCAGGGTTTCTGTTTCAACCCTGGATTGTCCAATTGTAACGAGTTTTGATTTGACCTGTGTTGAACGACACATTAGGATGTTTTGGGGGAGTGTAATTCGTCACCAGTCTTTGTTGCCTTCGTGACTGCGGTTTGTAGCGACCTGTTAGCATGTTTCTTGTCCGTCCAGCTCTCTCTAGAAGCTGAATTGTGGGTTTGGAATAGCGCTAAAAACGACACATTTCTGCGGCCACCTGTCGAGGAGCATGTCGACAACATGGTGCGTCATGAATTTGCTTGTTGCTGCCCAGGCCATTTACATGCAAGGTTCACTGGCCCTTGGTGGGAACATTTTGTTTCTTCTGAAAAATGAACACCCTCGGAACGCGAACGAACGTGTGGTTGAAACTTCGCATCGCCGTCTCAGCATCAAATACGAACACCAAACATCACTTTCGAAGCTTTGCCTTCTCCTTCTGCCGCCCTTGCTGTGGTCCATCGGCTTCAGGTTTCGGGGATACAGGTTATTGCTCGCCGTGGATCGATTCAATCCTTCACCGCTGCGCAAGTAGCGCGAAGTACATTCTTCACGCCACAGGTCGTCCACATTTTCACGAACATCGACCGGAGAAAACTTCATCGTTTAGCTCACACCCTACGACAGCGTTCTTTAGTCCGGTCAAAGGTCCGCGAGATGGGTCATTGGAATTTTGGAGTCGCCAAACCGGACTGCCGTCAGGAGAAGTAAAAAACTTCCTATTCACGATCATGGAGTCCCCACCTCTGGCCGGAAATTGATGTCAGCACCTGGAAAGATGGCCCGTACGCCGACTTGCACCGACCCGCCCTCCCCCCTTCCCTGCCGCCTGGTCCAGGAGTGAGCGGATACTCGCAAGGAAGTAGAGCAATGACCAGAAAATACATGAAGGGTACGAATTAACTCTGCCTGAAAGCAGCTGGATATTCCCTCATATGCCGGCCATCGGGGGAAAGAGGAGATGTCGGATGAGCCTTGTCGATAGACAAAATGAGACTCTCGCCCCCTTTCACCCCCCACCCAATTCCTGGGTCACCATGTCCGTCGTCCACCTACACAACTCATTCAGCAAAAACACATTTTTCTTAAGAAGGGACAACGAGCAGAAGCTTCATCTCCCTTCCGCCACAACCGCCATTTTCATTGCCACTATTTTCCAACAGCGATCTCCTCTGCAGGAGCCCGCCACCTACTTCGCGACCGCGCCTCTCCGACCTCGACCCCGCACTGGAGTTGAGGCCACGGCCGCGACCATGGCCAAGGCCTGC
>SZWC01014937.1:27020-56444 GCA_023375785.1 Penium margaritaceum
GGGGAGGGGGGGGGACGAGGATCAGCAGCAGCAGAGGGCATTCCCCCACCTGCGAGAACAGCAGCGTCAAACACGAACATGGGCACCACACGCGCTCCCGATGGTACACCCGATATCGAACCAGCGGACGACCGTGATGACGATGAAGATGACGACGGAGAAGATGGTGAGGCAGCAGCAGCGGCGGCAGCGGCAGCGGTGAGGCCAGGATGGTCGTGCACGCGCAGGTCGTGCTTGAACAACACCACCACCACTGCCTCGCCCTGGCCCTCCCCCACCACCTCCGTTTCCTGCTCCCCCGCTGCCCCTGCTGCTGTTGAATGTGCTGCAGCAGCGGCGGCGGTCCGCCTTCCTGCCGCTGCCATTGACGCTCCTGCCGACGCTCTTCCTGCGGCAAAATCCTTGCCGGGCCGCTTGCCGCTGTTGGCGGCCAGCGTCCTGCTGGCAGCACGCGCATGCGGCGCCGACGGGCGGGTCCTGACACGTCCGGCATGCTCAAGCGCGCACACGCTTGAGCACGCGAGGAGAGTACCCGCGGCTGCCGCCCTTGCGCGCATGGCCAGCAACGCGCCATCACGATGTAGAACGACGACCGGCGGTGGCGCCGTCGACGCCGTCGCCACTGCAGGTAACATTGCGGTTGCCGCTGCCGTCGCCATGGCCGTTCCTGTAGCCGTTGCCGTTGCCGTCTGTAATGTGTAGGATCAGCAAGGGCTGTCACAGCGTCTAACAACTCTCTAGAGACGAGTTCGTTAGCGACCTGTTCCAAACACTAATCATCAAAAGTGGTTCGATCTGCAGCCTACTTACAAATACTAGTAGCTGTATATGCAGGCGTATTACCGGACTCACCTACAACTATGGATTTGAACATTTGTAGTCCAAGTTTGGGTAAGGGGACAGAATCTATGATGGAGGATGGTAGTCAGCAAGGAAAACAATGTAGGTTCGCCAACCAGTTTGATTATGGTGATACTGCGTGACATTAGGCATTCTTCACAAGGCTTCATGAAAGCTAGACATGTCATCCTAATGATTTAAAAGCATCGTCGATCATGCAACAAGATCTGAAATTCATCCTTGTATTTTTTCCCGTTTAGTACATCAAAAATCTTACATCACATCCCACCCATTTTTCTCAAAGAAAATGATGCCAAATAAAGTATCTTTTTTGTCTCCAAGATCAAAAGTTTTGGATTTTGCTTCTCTGATCCATCATCTTTCCTTCGTCCATGTCTATCCAAAACAAGAACGTGGCATACCTCCCATTTTTCATCAACTTCCTACAATTCATTTCTCAACAGGTGACTGTCTCATCAATTCACTTCGATGAGACAATCCAACAAAACATAAGAGAGAGAAGTTGAATTCCTATGAAATGACAAGAGATAAAAATAAAATTCACGTAACAAACGCGAGAGGCTTTTTTTATGTCATTTATGTGAGGATTCTCAAAATGTGGATGATTGAATTTAGACAAGAATTTGGAAGGGAAAGGAGTGGACAGTGGAATCTAAAATATATTTAGTTATTTGTAGATCACATGTAGAAGGACATAAACAGTTTCTTGAACAAGTTACAAAGATGTAGCCACAAGTGTACACTTGAGGACCCATAAGGCACCCGCCCTAGATGCCTTCAGACTAGGTCTCAAAAAACAGACCCATAACACATTTACAGCCACCACCTCGCACCCAAGGAGGCAAAGGCCTTATTTCAGGTGTGTCCTGAGGCACTTGCTTGTAGTGTCAAAGGTTGAGGCTTTTACATGAAGACTCTAGATGCGTCAAAGGGAATTTGAGAGCAGAAGTTGATTGCCAAAACCCATAAGAGCTTCACTGATATGAGCCCCTTGAAGTAGTCCTGGGAGAGCATCCTTTCAGGCTCTCGTCTTAAAGGTTGCACGAAATTTCATAATTAACTCAATGATAACATGATCACCTAAGCCATTTGAAGAGTCACTTAAAAATGGCAGGTCAATAATTATTGAAAGATCCCTAAGAATTTTTACAAGGTTGTATTACTGTGTTAACCAACCACCCTTCAATTGAAACTTAAAGGTTCATAACTCCAAATGGCCTCCAAAGGTACCTCAAATGTTGTAAAGACAAGATTCTTAGCCTCTACTCCCTCCATTTAAGGTGGTGAATTTTTTACCCCGATAAAGTAGATACAATTCACTACAAGATGCATGTCAACCAAACCCGCCCATCAAAACTGGGTAAATCACAACACCACCCAAAAGTTGACAATGGTCGGTGTTGAAGAAGGTCCTTGAAAGAGTTTTGGGAGGATTCCGAAGTTGAAGACACACAATTTACATATTTTAAGGAGATGATGGTACTTCTCTAATGGTCCTTGCACAAATTACATAGCCTATGTCATCGTTTGGGATAATGCGCAAAAGGTAATATGCCAAACATTTTATACTTGGGTCATCACCAAAATTATCCAAACACCCCTATTTGTAGATGGGGGAATCACAAGCAAGACTGGGCTCTCTCCCCCTCCTCCCTCTTGCTTACAAGGATCAACATGAACTAAAATGTTTGTGGTGCTAAAATAATGCCGCCACTTTCTTGGTTTCCATAGAAAAGAGAAGGGATATTCCAAGCGTTAATCGAGTGACCTATTGGCTTTGGAGTGACCACTTGAATGGATAAGAGTGCCCAAGCACTTGAGCAAGGCCACTAATCCCTGACATATCGAGTGTTGCCAACTACGAGTTTGGGTGTGGTCATGTTGTAGATGTTGACTATAATTGCCTCCATGGCCATGAATTACGTAGACTGCATCAAAAAACAAATCCGATTCTATGAAATTTGTGGTTTATTGGGATGTTTACCAAAACATCCCACTCATTGGAGAAGAAGCCAAAAATTCATCAGAATGTTTGACACTAGTTGGAGCGGTTGTTCTAGCCATTTCTTTACATGATGAAGGTGAAAATTGCTTGTAACCTTCAGAACATTGGTTGTGGGAGCTCCCCCTTGAACTGTTAAAACACTTAGAAGCTTATTTGAGGCCTCAAAGCCCATTACAAAGGCCAGAGACTCTGTCATTATAGCGCCATCACTAAGACATGTAGCCTTGATCCTTTTGTCTAAATTTTTGGATCCAAACCTCATAAAAACAATATTCTCTCTCAGGCTGCCTATGGAGATGGAGCAATTATTGTCATCCATTCAGAGACCTAGTTATTTCATAACTGATGAAAACACTTTCCATGGAGTTGGGATGCAGAAACACCTCCATGAGCTCTAGTGATATGCGGCACACCTCCGTAGGCACGACCACCACATGATTTTGTCTTTTCATATTTTACAACCTTGCAAATTTATAATGAAGACATAAGAAAATATTGTGGGATTTTACTTGTAACAAGATTTGAATAATTTGGATGGGTGAATTTGGATTGGAAATTCGAAGGGGAACATGTGGACAATGGAACTTAAATGTTTTCCACATGTTTTTCATATAACATGAAGAAGGACATGAAGAGTTCCTTATACCATCTAATAGCACGTAGCCATAATTATAGACTTTTCTACCCATAGGGTGCCCACCTTATGTGTAGTATTTGAGAACGCATGTACAACCACTCACTAGCACTGAAGAAGGTACATTCTTTCTATGGTGTGTATCCTAAGGCACGAGCTTGTAGTGTTGCAAGTTGAGTTTTATGAAGGTAGATATCGGATGCATTAGGAAGAATATGAAGACATGAGGTAATTTCTTAACGCATAAGAGCATGATTGATCCAAGCCCCTGGACATGGTTTTGGGAGGGCCTCCTTGGAGGCTCTTGCATAGGAGGTTGCGAGAAGTTGCATAACCTCCTAGGTGGTTGAATAACCACCCAAGCTAGCTAGAGGGTCACCTAAAAGATGAAGAGTCATTCGGATCTGAAAGGTCATAAGGATATTGAAGGAGGTTAAATCAACGAGTTGACCAACCATCCTTCTGTTGGAAGCTGAAGGTTGACCACCTCAAAGGGCCTCCAAGAGCATCTTCAATATTGTGAAGGCTAGGATTTGAACTTCCTCTGCGTCCAAGTAAGGAGGTGGAATTTTTGTCCCTCCATAATACACAAAATGCACCAGAAGATGCATTTTAGCCAAACGCGGCAATCAAAACTAGGTAAATCATGATAACCTCCCAAATTTGATGGTTGTAGATGTTCGAGAAGGTCATGGTACGAATTTGAACGGGATTACTTACATGAAGACACATGATGTAGGTATTTCTCATAGATGATGGCACTTGCCCAATGGTTATAGCAAAAATGACATGGATTATGTCCTCTTTTGTGGCGCTGTGTAGAAGGTGATATGAAAAATCTACAAGACTAGGGGTGTCCTGCAAAATTTTCAATCATTCCCTTTTTTGGTCACCATGTTTTCAGGTGGGGAAATCGCAAGCAAGACTATGCCCGCTCCCCCTTACCCCTTTTGCTTTAAAAAATCTGCACATACTACAATCCTTAAATTGTTCTTACACATATGTGAGGTTTGTTTTTTGCACAAAACAACCATCAATATTCTAAGGATCGCTCGAGCAACTTGTTGGCTCTATAGTGATCGATTGACAAGAGGCAAGTGCTTGAGCAGTCCAATAAGGTCCCTAATCCCTCCCATTATGAGTGCTTTCAAGCCCCTTATTGAGAACGGTCATGTTGGAGAGATTGACTCCAATTGCATCTTTGGTTTGGAATAATGTAGACTGCTCCCAAACCAAGTTATTGTTGTCGGAAGGTAAGGTTGTTGGTGATGTGTACAAAAATCGCCAAATTGTTGGAGAACAAGCCAAAACGTCACACAAATGTTGAGAAACCACCTATAGTAGTCATTTTGGCCCTTTTTCATGATGGAGGTAATCATTTCTTGTAATCTTCAAGACACATGTAATGGGAGATCCTCTTCTAATTGTAGGAGGACCTAGAAACTCTGTTGAGGCCTTAATGCCTACTATAGAGGCCAAAGACACTAACATTAGAGGGAAATCACTTAGAAGTGTAGCCTTCAATCTTTTCTCTTGTATTTTGGGGCCAAAATTCATACAAATAATATTCTCTAATAAACTCCTTGTGGAGATGGAGAGATCTTTGTCCTTTGATGTAAGGCCCACTGATTTCATCACTTAAGAAAATGTTTTCCACAATGTCAACATGAAAAGAGACCCTCCATCAAATGTTGTGACAAGGAAGAAACCTTTGTAGTAACCATAGACATATGATGTTTCACTCTCCAATTTCACCACCACAAAACTTAATGATGAAAACTCAAGAAACGATTCAGTAATTTTTATGACATCAAGATTTGAAGAATTTGTATGCGTAATGTTTGATATAACTTTGGAAGGGCTATGAATAAATGTAACCATATGAAATATTTATAAATATATTTAGTTCAAATGGTGTTGCATATGCAAATTTTACTCAACCAGCTAAAAGGATATAACAATAAGGATAAACTCATGGACCCACAAGGCACACTAGTTGGCTAGATGCCTTTAGAATGATTGTAGAAACATTGACATGGAGAACAATGCTTGTACAACCTTTAGCTTGTAGTAAAGAATACAGGAATATGAGTTGTTGCCTAAGGCACTTCCTTGTATTCTAAGAGGCCTAGACTTATTGAGGAAAACTGTGGGGGCATCAAGAGGAATGTGAAGGCATATTATTATATTAAAATGATAAATATCCTGACTAGTTATGCCCTCATTAGTATTCATAGGAGGGGCTCCTTAGAGGCTCTTACCTTGGATGTGACATGCACTTGAATAACCACCTAGATGGTAACACAACCACCAAGACAAGTGAAAACATCACCTCAAAGATAAAGGGTCATAAGTAGCTAAAGGGACACAAGGAAGGTGCAAGTAACTATTATGTTAAGTTGACTGACCAACCTTGAACCGGAACTTGAAGGGTCATACCTTCAAAGGGCCACTAAGGCTAGCATTTGAACCTCTACTCCATTCGTTGAAGGAGGTGAATTTTTTGTCCCTGGATAGAACTCTCCACGAAAATACAATTGATCCAAACCCTGCCATCAATAATGGGCGATTCATAACACCCCTCCTCAGTTGAGGATGGCGGATGTTAAATAAGGCTCTAAGAAACGTTTTTCTAGAATTCTTAACCTTGCTATCCAAATATCATTCATAAATATGGATTTTAATGTGAATGTGTGATTAAAAACCAATCATTTGATTATTCATCGATCATATCTAAATGTTGCTCACATTACTAGATCATGTTGGTTCAAACGACGAATAGAATGGTTTCATGCTTTGATTTAGCACAATTAGATCATAAATCAAACAAAGATATGGAGAAAAAATTATACTTGGTAGATTCTAAGAGCAAAGCGGTTGGTTCTTTTAACTACACATGCCTATGCAATTGTGGTAGTCTAGTCTACTAGGTGTGCATTATACAATGGTTTGTGGAATGCTTGGGCTATTACGCATAGCTCTAGTGTGAAAATTACTAGCACTTATGCAAAGCCTCTATGGACTACGGTCAGGAAATCTAAGACCTAACAAAGCACTTAGCATGATAGTGTGTGAAGTCAAAGTGTGTGAACTGCTAGAGCTGATCATCCGCACAAGTAATCTTTGGAAGAAACTCATCATGCTTCTCATCTCACCACCTACATGTACTACATGAAATGTAAATATTCAAGGAGTACAACTACATAAACCTATGGCTCTTACTTTTGTGCGAGGAGAGCTATGATTTTAGCATTTTCCCTATGATTCTCTTCTACTCTCATAGATTCATAAGAAACTCTAGAAATCACGAACCACACTATTATTGGCGGAACTTCACTAAACATTTGAGGAAATTTCAACATACAAAAGGGAGGCATGTCCATCAAAATTGTTGTATCTATGAATTTCTTCTTTTTTCTAAATTAAATCATATAACTCATGAATTTTTATGAATAATTTGAGCACATACTTGAGATTAAAATTATGTATCAATATCTCTAAGTATTTCACTGATATTGATGTATTAGGATGTGATCAATAGCCGATTGAAATTTCTAATTTTTGCATGTTTTCTTCCCCCAATTTTCAAAACAAGGTAATTTGGAAATTTTTGGTTCATAACAGATTCGATGTCACATTTTCACAATCTCATGAACATCTTTAAAATTCTGAAATCTCAAACCATTTTTTTCGGACACCTTCAATGTAAAACAATCATCCATCATTTACACTTGGCCATCAAAGGATCATTATGCTATTATGATGTGGTTGATGATGGAGCTTTCTCTATAATTAAATGTACACTCATAATTGGTGGCCCATATTGATGTGGAAAACCAGATGATGGATAATAATAATCCTATTGACAAGGTTTTTCACTAAGAATATATAGAAACAAATCCATGGATGTAGTAATTTTCTTTAATAGCAAGAAGAAATAAATAAAATAAATTTATTTATTATGAATTTGTTTTATGATAATTAATTATCTCTCAAAGAAATTGACTCGAGTTAACATACGAGGCTACTATGTGGTATATGGAGTTGATGATGTGGATTTGTTATCGAAAAAGCTGGATTGGGTCCACAAGTCTTTTAGGCACAAGTTGAATGTAGATGTCTTGATCACAAAATTCATGTAAAAAAACATTGTGATGTTGAATATCATGCAAAATGTTTCTTTTATGAAGCATTTGATGGTAATGGACTTTTCCAAGTTCTGATTTACAAAGTGTTGATGGCTTGGTTTGGCATAAATGCATCTTTTGTGCTTTTTATCTACTTGGGAAGGATAAAACTTTACCTCCTAAAATGGAGGATGTCGAGGATTAATTCTTGGCCTTTGATGCATCCGTGGTGCTCTAAGAGGCCCTTTCAAGTTATGACCCTTCAACTTCTAGTTGAAGGGTGATTGGTCAACTCACCACCATAGACTCGTTAAATCTTCGAGTGATTGTTCAGCTCCCATTCACCATTCACCATTTAGGTGACTCCTTAGCATGGGTGGTTATGTTATTGCCCTAGCGCCTATGCAACTACTTCCAACCTCCAAGCCAAGAGCCTCCACGGAGGCACTCTCACAACAACCTAAAGGGGCTAAAACCAGTGAGGCTCATATGCCTTCATGCACTAAGTGATACTTTTGGGTTCCCCTCTCATGCCTCTAAAGTATTCCCATAGAATCTTTAATCTCTGACACTATAAGCTAATGTCCTAACATGCACCTCATACAACCGCCTACGCATTGTCTTTTGAAACTTAGTGCCTGAGCAACCTTTCACTCCAAAATTAGTTTTGTAGATACTCGCAAAGCAACAAGACAAGCGCCCTAATGGTCCACAAGTCTAAACTTATGGCTATACCCGCATTAATAGTTACAAAAACTCTACATGCCCTTCTTCATGTGATCTACGAATATCTTTAAATATCTAAGATTCCATTCGCCAAACCTTCCCATTCCAAATTCGGACCAAAATCAACCCAACCACCATCCACAAACATTAACATAAGGGAGATCATATAATATAATCTTGTGAGCTCACCATCAAATGCCACTATGGTAAAAAATGGCAACGGAAAATCCTCATCTGGTGAAACCTCCTGAGGTGTTTTGTGTTTTGTAATATGTGATGGATGACATTTTTCATGCGGACATTGTAGAAAATACATTCTAAGTTCACAACATCAATAAGCCTTGCATGAAAGGAGAATGATTGCTCCATATCCACAAGGCTTTTAGAAGACAATATTGTTTCTTCAACATTTATACACATTAAGTTAAAGATAACACTAAAGGCTACATTTTTTAGTGATGGCTCTCTAATACAACAATCCGTAGCCATTACCGTCAGCTTTCTGGCCTCAAATGAGCTTCAAGGTGCAATTAATTTTATAAGAAGAGGGCGCACAATCATTTTTTGAAGGTTACAAGCAAATCTTACCTGTGCCATGCAAAAAACGGCCAAAGAATCTCCTTTATGTGTTTTCCAAACATTCTATTAACAGTTCCGCTTCTTCATCAAGGATAGGGACATTCCTCTGAACATACAAAACAACCATATCTTCTGTGGACCGTAACATGTTTTGGATACGGTCTACATAGTTCGTTGCCAACGGGGCCATTTGCGTTTCATGTGGCACTTTGAAGCACTCGTCATGCTGATGATTACCAGCCTGAATCAACTGGTTGCATAATTTTGTTTGGTCAAGTAATCACCATAGAGTCAACAAGTTGCTCCCTTGACCCTTTGAGCATCCCTCATAGTTTTCACGTAAACTATGAAACTCAAAACATTGTGTGGAATTACAAGGATCGCAGCATTCTCGAATACCTTCACAAATAGGGGGGTAGCTGGCCTAGTCTCTCTTGCAATCCCCCCATGTGCGGTCATTGTAGAAAAACAAGGGGGTGTTTGGACTATCTACACAACGGTCTTAGCCTTATGGTCTTCAAAATCTACGTTCAGTGCATCCCCACAAGTGAGGAGATAGATTACACAATTTTTACAACCATTAGGGAAGCACCATTATCTTCGTATAACACCTACATAACTTGTCTTCAAGTTAGGAATCGTCCTACAATTTTTTCAACGACCTTCTTCAACACCGCTTATCGTCAAGTTTGTGGGGATGCTCTAATATACCCAATTTTGATGTATGGGTTTGGCTCAAAAACTAGTCTTTTGTGCATTGTGTACTTTTGAGGGACAAAAATCACCTCCTTAAACGGAGGGAGCCGACTTTCAAATCCTAGGCATTACACCATCTAAGGTTCTCTTCTGGTCCCTTTTTGGTTATGATCCTTCAACTTCCATGTGAAGACTTGTTTGTTAACTCAGTAATAGACCCTCATAGTACTTCCTTCTGACCTTTCAGCTACCATTCACCCCTAAGTTTTGAAGTTTCTTTTGAGTTGACTTGGGTGGTCATCTGACCACATAAGTGGTCATTCAACTTTTTATAACCTCCAAGACAAGAGCCTCCAAGGAGGCCATCCCATGACTACTTAAAGGGGCTTAGATAAGTCATGTTCTTATACCTTTCAACATCAATTGATGCCTCTCAATTCATCTTGTTGCTTCCAAATTTTACCTCTAAAAGCATGAGCATCTTACATCATAAATCCATGCCATAAAAATTACTTAGAATAATGCCCTATGCTTTCTTTCGTGGAAGCTATTGGCTGTTCAACTGTTTTTCTCTAAGTCTTGTTTTCCACACTTTGTCTGAAGGCAACTTAGGTGGGCACCGTATGGGTCCAAATTCCACACTTGCAGCTTCATCAATGTAACCAAGTCAAGTAACTGTTCATGTCCTTCTTCATGTGATGAAAAAACATCTACACGTTTGTAATTCCCTACGTTTAACACCTCCCCCTTCCCAATTCCTATCCAAGTTAAAACACCACGTTCATCAACTCTTAATGTAAGTGAAATCATAAAATCGGATCTTCTGTCTTCATCATCAAATTCCACGGTGGAGAAATTCAACAAAAAATAAAGTTGTGTTTGTGGTGCCTTAACAGATTTTGTGAGTGACGCAATAGGAAATGGAGGATATCTTTTCATCTTGAAATCTTATAAAATGATTTCTTAAACCATAGCATTAGTCCATCTTACATAAGAGGGTAAGGATTGCTCCATTTGCAGGGTGCATTTGCACGACCATTTTTTTTTAACGTTTTGAACCACCAAGTTTCATACCAATCATTTTTTCAGATGGCTCTCTAATACAATAGTCCGTGGCCTTTGTATTCAGCTTCTATGCCTCAATCGAGCTTGTACGTGCACCTATAATTGAAGTAGGAGGATCCACAAGGTGGTTGTTATAATGGAAAAGCAACGATTAACTCCATCATGTAAAATAAGGCTAAAACAACTACTCTACGTGGCTCCAAAATGTTTTGGTCAGTTTTTGGCCTCTTTCCAACAAATGAGCAGTTTTTGTTAAACGGCCCAAAAAACCACACATTCCTTGCAACTGCAACATGTTTTAGACATAGACTACTTCATTCCTTGCCAACGGGTTAGTTTGTGTCATCTCCCCAACATGACCACAATCAAACTGATGATCATAAGCACTCTTCATGCTAGTGATTCAAGGGGTGCTAAACTGCGCAGTCACGTTCAAGCCACCAAGGTGCTTTGGCAACCCTTGGAACATTCCTTGTATTTTTTCTAAAAACTACAAACATTGGAGAGTTCTACAAAAACTAAAACGATTGTAGGAAACGCGGATACCTCCAAGCAAAAGGGGGGAGGGGGAGAGTGACCATTTTCCCTCGCAATTCACCCATTTGTGAATGTTGTGACAAAAATAAGGGTGTTTCGACACCCCCTTTTTTCCATAATGCCTCCTTATTATGTTTGTGGCATTCACCCCCTACGCATTACCACAAATGAGGAGATGGATTCGTGTGACAACCATTGCAGAATTACCATCATCTCGCAAGAAAAACTATACAATGTGTCTAAATGTTAGTAATATTTAACAAACTAATATAAGGTATCCGCGTCTCCCACGTACAAATTCTAGGTAACCTTTTACATAATGATGACCTTTCATCTTCCGGATGAATCTTCAAGCGGCCTCCATGATTATGTAACTACCTGCAACCTCCAAGTTATGAGCCTCCAAGGAGGCTCTCCCTTAACTACTTAAAGGGACTGTTTTTTGTCAATCCCTTATACCTTCCAATGTTATCTTTTATCTTTAGATTGTTTTTAATGCCTTCACAGTCTACCTCTACTAGCCTCAGCCTGTGGCATTAGAAACAACCTTCTTTGGTGCAAGGTAGTGGCTTTAAAAGTGTTCTATTTGTAGATCAGGTTTTCCAAACTTCATTTCCATGGATGTAGAGTGGGTGCCTTGTGGGTCCACAAGTCAACACTTGTGGCTACATCTTGACAAGTGGATTAGAGAATTCTTAATGTCCTTCTTCATGTCATCTAAAATCATCTGGAAACAATTTTGATTTCAGTATCCAACCCTTTCCCTTCCAAATTGTTTTCCAAGTCTGACACAAGACTATTTACTACACTTTTGAGTGATGGATCTCTAATGGCACATTTTTTGGCCTTGAAAGTGGGTTTGTAGAATCAAATTCAGGTATTGTTTGCTGCTACATTTGAAGGGGGTTCACCCACAACCTGTATCTTTAAGGCAAAAATAAAATGTTACCTTCATCATGTAGAACAAACCGTGAGAAACTACTATAGGTGGTTTTGTAACATCTTGTTGAATTTTTTGCTTCTTCTCCAGTGATAGGGATATTTCTCTAATCATACCAAACAGCCACACGTTCCCCTCAACTATAAATGTTTTTCATGCAATTCACGTTATTCATCGTTGTCAGGGCATTTTATGTCAATCTTCTGAACATGATTGTGGTCGATCTAGCTTTTGCAAGGACTCGCCATGCTATGGATTCACGGCCTCTCTCAAACGCTCGAGTAGTTTTAACATGTTGACTGGTCACTCCAAAGCCAACAAGTTGCTCAAGCAACCTTTCAAATCCCCCTCGTAGATTTTGCAAAAGCTAAAAACATTTGAATTTTCACAATTACAAAAAGAACGGTGTTGTATACAGATAGTAATAACCAAAGTTGGGGTGGGGAAGTGAACCTCGTTTTTCTTAAGATTATTTAATCTACAAACATTCATAAGAAAAGGGTGTATGGGGTTTGTTACGACGCTGACAACCCAATCTTTTTGGCGAATCATGTTTGGCACATCACCACAAACGAGGACGTAGATAACGTCTTCTTTCAATAGCCATTGCGAAAGTACCATCGTCTCTCCAAAGTAGCTAAAGCTTGTAGCATTATCATGTCATATATTTCTATGTTTAATAACCTAGTGGTTTTGCCCATGACCCTAAACACTAAATTTTCATTTATAAAATCTTCAGTTATCACATTCCTCCTCATAGTTTTCTTACGAAGACGATGTTTTAAATCTCCTTTCCATTACACTCTATCACTTTTCGCGTTCATGCATCCATTTTTATGCTCATGTTGTTTATAGGGTTTGTATGTTTGAGTTGTACGTTTATGGCATGTTAAGGTCATTATTATTCAAAAATATTGGATTTTTTCAATCATGTTATTTATTTTTTCATATCTATTTTTCTCAAAATGAGAAAGAAATCAAGAATACGCCATTCAATGTCCATGTTATGTTTCCCATGGATTTTTTCTTAGGCGAAGACGTTTTATTCTTAAGGTAAATTAATAGGAAAATTATTTTGTGGAAAAAATATTTTGATAAATTTCTCATCTGTTACTTATCCTAGATATTTTGATAATTTTTGTAATTTTAATTTCTTATTGGGATAAGCATCGTTTTCAAATTGAAATTTTTACACTTGTGGACGTGCACCATTTTCCTACTTTGATACCATAATGATGACAATTTTATGAAGAAACCTCGAACAAAATAGTCCTGAATGGATTTTTTTGCCCTCACATTTCTGAGTTGGACGTTAGTGTTTCCTAAGGAAATGCAAGATGAGTTTGAGCTAATAGTTTCATTTTGTCCAATGGGAAAGTATCCGATGATGAAAACAGGTGAATGGGTCCTTGTTGGACAAAACATGGAATGAAGACGATGCACTGACTGACGAACTTTCTCCGATAGCGGGATGTTGGGATGTGGATGAGATCAGGGGGGGGGGGGGGGGGGGGGGGGGGGGGGGGGGGGGGGGGGGGGGGGGGGGGGGGGGGGGGGGGGGGGGGGCGGGGGGGGAAGGAGGTTGGCTGTTTCAGAAGGGGGACGAGGGAGATGACGATTCATGAAACGGAAAAATAGCGTGCGCCCATACCTGGCTCGAAATGCGACGCCATCTATCATCAAAATGTTTGTATTTTGCATCTCAGGCGTTGACTCACGTTATTTGCACATCGTACCCGAAAAATGCCTCGAAAATGTTAATGGAAATTATTTCCCCCAAACCCCCTTCGTAACATTCGGGGGTTGTGGGTTTAATTAATGTTCGAGCACCTCCCAGGCCCCGCGGTAGCAGGGCCTGGGAGGTTCCCTTTCAACGAAGGGGGCGTTTAGTCTCTCTACCTTTTTCGCAAGTGCCCAAAACGTTTAGGTGGAAGTCGAAAGTGACAGGATATCTGGCAAAAATACTCCGAGTCAACGGTAGATGGCTTATTTCCCCGAGTCGGCTATGGCGTCGCGCAAAAGCGCCCTTCAGGAAAACCTAGTGCGCGCAGCCGCGGTTCGAGATGACAAGGACAATGTGAAATGCCACTGGTCCACGTTGCACTGTGTGACGGTTGCGCCTTTCCTTTCTGCCGGCAAACAGAGGTGAGGAGGGTTCACTACTCGCACTGTTTTTTCCCGAAAATATTACTACTACACACTGTCAAACAATTAAACTTTGAATCTATGACACAGTCACTCCACTTCATGTATTTTGTTACAATTAAACTACATTAAGAGATAAAAAATGACTCATGATCAGGATCAATGTATTGGAACTGCCCTGTTTGACCCTACTAAAACGTGAATTTGTTATTACTATTATACCGAGCTGAGTGTAAATAGTCAACAAGTATGAATTGCGAGGCAGAAAACGGTCCTAGAATTTATAAAAATTTTATGAAATAAAATTTATCGCCAATTATAGATTTTTCAAGTGTCAAAATGATCGAACACGTATATACAAGTGCAGAGTTACAAATGAGACGTAGTCGGGTTCTTCGGGTCGTTTGTCGAGCGACCCGTGCGGAAGCTCTGCCGCGGAATCAGGGGGGGGGCATCAAAGATCAACAATGAAGATGCGAAATGCATCTTTTTTAAATCTTGGAAAATCTCAATGCGTCGAGAAGCCGTCAAAAGGTTGTGAAACTTGTGTCGATGCTTCTGAAAAGTGGTCAAAGTTGTGAGAACATGCAAGCAGTCCCTAGAAGGCAAGGGCAAGTGTTGGAATTGCCCTCGATCGTCAGAGCGAACACTGGGGTCTCGACGCACGATGGGCTATTTGTGTAATGACGTAAATGCCCACTAGGAGAGTTTAGGGACTCGTGTACGTTTGGTAAGCAACACTCCCCCCCCCCCCTCTTAGCTGTAACATCCTGACATGCATAGAGATGTAGCCCGATGACGGTGATGATACCACTATATCAAATCATCAATGTCTCGGAGGTTGTCGTAAGGTTCCCAGCTGTTATGCACGGCGTCGTAGCCGTGCCACTTAACGAGATACTCTGTAATTTTGCCACGACGTCGATGGCCAACAATTTCCTAGATGACGAAATTTTTTTCCTTATCCACTTGTACGTAAGGAGGTGGATGCACTTTCCTATCGCGGAAGTACTCGCCAGGGTCCTAACAGTGCTTGAGTCTGCTGATGTGGAACCCCGCATGAACTTGCATAGTGTCAAGGAGTTTGATCCGCGCAACCACGGGGTTTGCACGCGCCTGATCTCAAATGGTCCCAACCATCAGGGTTTGATTCTCGAACAGTCGGCTCTGGGAGGTTGCCGAACTGTGGAGAACCTTGATGTTTGCGGCGAACATTTCGTCCCTACGATGTCGGTTGGCTACTCGCTTCATTACTGCTTGTGTCTTTGTGAGCTTCTCCCGTGTTTCACCCCAGATGGTGGAGAAAATTGCGTCGTTGGATGTCGACTGAAAGAATGTCGCTCTAGTTGTGAAGTCCAGCTGGTAAGTCAAGAAGTTTACCATAGACCACTTCGAACAGAGTTTACTCGTTGCAGGGGATATCTCCGAGTCACGTGCGATTTCAGTGGTCGGGAGTTTGGTTGTCCAATCTGTCTCGTGTGGTTGGCATAATGTTCAGAGAAATTGTTGGAGTGTCTGGTTGGTCCACTCGGTTTAGCTGTCAGTTTGAGGGTGGAACACTGTTGAAAGCTGGATCCGACTGTCGTAGCAAGTCATCATTTTGCGCCAAAAACGTCTAGTGAATCAACAGTCTCCGTCGCTCGTGATGGTTCTGGCAGGCCGTGTAGCCTTACGATATTGTTTAGAAATAACCGTGCTGTTCCTTCAGCGGTGACGGTGGTTATCGTCTTGTGGGAAACTTTAGAGAACCTGTTGACAACCATGAGGATTGTGTCATACCCCTTGGGTGTGACTGGTATTGCAGTGACAAAGTTCATGGAGATGTCGATACACGGTTCCGTCAGAATGGGGAGCGTTGCAGAAGTCCAGGTGGCCGCGTGCGTCGGGATTTTTTTTGTCGAAGACACGTGTCACGAGATTTGTAGAAGTTGGCCACGTCGGTTTACACCTTGTCCCACTAGTAGTGCTTCACTACTAGTTCTTCCGCGTCTTTTCCTCTTTGAAATTTCCCCTTAGACCAGTGTTTTTGCACTCCTCGAGCAGCATATGGCGGAGTTCATCGTTTGGAGGTACGAACACTTGGCGAGTGAATCATTGTCGCCGATAGGGTGAGTCGTGCTAGAACTTAGACTTGTTGTATCTGCCATGCTGGTCATAGTCACATGTGAATAACTTCTCGATGTATGAATCTTGTTGAAGATGAAGTGTCACTTCTTCAACCATGAGGTCTAGTCGGCGGCTGAGCGCATCTGTAGGGTTGGTTTTTCTTGACCAATACTCGATATCGTAGTTGAACCGGGATTCAATAAACTCCATCCATTGGGTTTGACGCCGACTGAGGTTTGGATACGTCTTCAAACATTCTAGTGCGTGATGGTGGGTACGAACGACGCATTGGCGGCATTCAAGATAGCACCGCATTGTCTTAAATGCGTGTATGTCCGCTCGTATTTCCTTCTCGTGTATGGCGTAGTTGAGCTTTGGTCCACACATTTCTTGTTACATATACGAGACCGGTTGCTCCATTGCCGTGATCCTGTAGGAGAACCGAGCCAATGGCTTGATTGGAGGCATCCATAGTCATGACGTGGTCAACCGTTGGACCAGCCAATCATAAGGTTGGCACCGAGGTCAGAGCGTTCCGCAAAGCAGTGACTACTTCGTGCTCATTGTCTCCCCACCACCACTCATTTTCTTTTCAAGTGAGATTGGAGAGAGGCACTGACACTGGGGCGCAACCTCGTACGAAACTCTGGCAATAATTGCAAAGCCATGGAAAACTTGAACATCTCGGATGTTGGTCGGCGTCGGCCAAGCAGCGAGTGCTGCCACTTTTTTCGGATCCATGGTGATTCTTCTGCCGTTCATGACGTGATCCAAAAACTCAATCGAACGAGGACCGAAGTCTCAATTTGAGCGTTTTCTGAAAAACTTCTCTCTTTACTAAACTTCGAGAAGTTTCCGGTGATGGCCATCGTGGTCCTCCCGGATGCGACTGTACACCAGAATGCCGTCAAGATGTACCACGACAAAATCGTCGAGGTATGGGTAGAATCTATTGTTCATTGCTGCCATAAATGTCGTAAGGGCATCAGTGAGTCCAAACGGCATGACCGTGAAATCAAAATGCCCGTAGCAGGATTGGAATACCGTCTTCTCGACGTTAGCGTCTGCCACGCAGATTTAGTGATAACCGTTGCATATATCGATTTTTGTTAGAATTTCGGCTCCTCCGAGTTGGTCAAAAAGTTTGTTGGCTTTGAGAAGATCGTAGTGTTTCTTGATGGTGGCGTCGTTGAACACACGGTAGTTCGATGGACATCCGCATCTTGACAGTTTTTGTTTTCACGAATAGTTCTGGTGCGGCGTATGGTGACGTAGAGGGGCGGATGAACCCAAGAACGAGCATCTCGTCAAGTTGCCTTTTCAACTCGGTCAGCTCATGACTGCTCATCCTAAAGGCTCCTCGAAATGTGGGGCGGCTGCCCGTTTTTTGTTCGATGCAATGGTCCGTGTCGCGTTGAGGTGGCAAGGTTTTCGGGCGTTCAACGGGGAATACGTCCGTAAAGTCTTGGATGAGAGGTACAAAATCCTTAGGAACCATCGCGAACTTGGTTGATGCCAATGAGGCTCATGAGGCTGATTGAGCTGATGAGGCCGATGAGCCAGATGCTACCACTTCCGCTTCCTCCATTGGCTTGAATTGCACAAGCCGTGCGCGAGCCCCTCGTTGTACGGAATGCTTGGCCACGTTGAGCGGTATCGGCTACACAGGTTGTCACAACTCAGTTGCTACAATTTCCTCTGCTGCTTCAACCTCTAATGCTTTTGCTTTCATCTTGCCCCCCACGCGCAGACTTTTTTGCTTGGCGCGTTGACTTCCACGTAGACGTTGCCACTCTTCCAGCCGAGTTGTAGATTTTGTTGGTCCATGAAACTACGTTGGAGAATGATTTTTTCATCATTCATTGGACATGACCTCCATATCGTTACGTCCCACAAATCTCCTACTTGCAGTCGTAGTGGTTCTTGGATTCTACATGTCTGCAATCTTCCGTCGACAGTTTTTTCGTCAAACACCCCTGGTTCGGTCTACAAACCCAGCTTTCAAACCATGCCATTGCTTACAAAACTATGAGAGGCCCCTCCATCCAATAGTGTCGTCACCGTTTTGCGACTCTTGTAACCTCGAGGTTGCACCTTCACTCATCACTGGTTGGTCTTCCTCTTACCCCTTGTTAAACTTAGCGATCTCAAAAACCCTCTACGACATTGTGAGCCGTTCAGATGGACGGTTGTTCAGCACAGGTTGCTCCTTTTGGAGAAGAGGTTTGCCCTTTACTCTTGCCCTTTGCTGTTTCCCAACTCATTTTTCTGCGACTTCCTCCTATTTTTGGCCTGCTGCCTGTGTCCACTTCTATCGGAGTCGAGGAGTCCTGCGACTAGCTTTTTCTATTCCTATTATAATCGTGGTTGGGAGGTTGTCAACCGTAGGATTCTAGGAGCCGAGTGTGTTGGTCGGCACTGTCGATCCTTTGTGCGGCTGTAATCATTTGTAGTAAATCGTTCTTGATGCCAACGATGGCGATCGCTCGTCGGATGTCCTATTTGAGGCTGTTGTTGTTGTGAAAATAGAGTTAGTCAGGGGCGATGTCTGCACCGATGATAATCTCACAGAATCTCCGCGTGTACTCTGCCACACTGGACTACTGACAAAGATGCAAAAGTTTACACCAAGCGTTAGGCTTCTCGTTCAGCCGTCCAAAACATGGAAGAATCTTGCATGAGAATTTGCTCCAGTCAGTTGGTGGCGTCAGCACATCTTGCCATTGCGGATTGATCTACTCTAGGAGTAAAACTCTTGCGGTTGACAATATGAGACGGGCGGCGTTGGCCGTTGGTAAGGCCCCGATGGTCTCCTGCTGCTGTTGGATGGCCTTTAGGTCAGACCACCAACTTAATTCTGTGCCACGCAGAAGTGCGGATGCGAGGTTAGTTTTCTTGGAATCGTCGTTGACCCGAGTAGCGGAGAAGTACACCTCCAAGCTCGTCAGCCACATCCGAACCGTTGGTCCATTGAAATCAGCAACATCCAACATTTCAGGGGCCGGATGAATCTTGGGTTCGTTTGAGAGTTGGGTATTTCTCTTGACGAGCACTGGCTCTCGTACACTTGCATTGCAAAGAGCCTCCATCGTGATGTTGAGTTATTGGAGGAGATGATTGTTGATTACCTTGAGCGCAGAGATATGAGCAATTTATCATTAGCGGTAAGTGTAGTTTAGCGACAAGTGTGAAAATGACCAAACACATGTACAAAAGTGTCAAGTGTCAAGTGTCAAATGAGATGTAGTCACGGACATCGGGTCGTTTCTCAAACGATGCGTGCAGAGTCGCGTTGTGAGAGCTCGGATCGAGAAGCTCCGCCAAGGAATCCGGGGGCGTTGTAGATCAAAGGTGAAGGTGCGAGATGCATCTATATAAATGTTGACGGATCTCGATGCATCAAGAAGTCGTCCAAAAGGTCGTTACACTTCTGTCGATGTTTCTCGAAAGGTGTTGAAGTTGTTAGAATGTGCGAGAAGGGATCGCTGGAGGGGGAGGGCAGATGGTAGAAGTACCCTCCACTGTCAGAGCAAAAATCGGGGTCTCGACGCATGGTGGGGTATTTGTGTAATGGTAGAAATGCGCACTCGAAGAGTTTACGGACTCGTGTTTGTCTAGTACCTAGTGGTTACAATGAGGGAAATATGGATTATTCACACGTAGAAGGTGAAATGAATTGATAACTTTGAATAATCAATTGAATAACTATTCGTTTTCATTATAAACAATGTAGAGGTGATGGAAACCGTCCAAAATCTTGAACAAATACATTCATAAGCATAAACAAGAATGAGACATAGTCCTTGGGCGTTATTGTTACATCTATGACGTACGCAAATCCCTAAAACTCGCGCGTGGGATTTTTATCATTACATGAATGGCCCACCGCATGTCAATTTCCAGATTTTTACTCTGGTTGGCCGAGGGCAAATGGCCTAAATGCTCCTACCTCTTGTGTTCCGCATTAGAAGGTTTTGACAACTTGGAGAACCTTCCAGAATGGTCGACAAAAGTATTGTGAACCATATCGATGTTTCGAGATTGTTTGATTGACTTCTCGATGACATTGGAGTTTTACAAAGAAGCATCACGATATACTCATAGCCCCCGACTTCTTGGTGGAGCTTCTCGAATCCACCACTCAGGGAACGACCTTACATGCGTTGCTTGGCTCAAACGCCATTGACCTGACTTATGCCTCATTCTCATTCTCAACATTGTATATATCTTGAAACTTATCATTGAAGTACACTTTATGCGTACAAGTTATCATTGAAACACTTATCATTCATTTCCCCCAAAATCTTGAATGATGTTTTGTCCCACACCCCATCCCTATGAACCACCTACATTCCGCTCGGCGTAACATTTGGTCTCTGAGCATAGTGGCGATATAGGGAGAACTGACGCATTAACTGGCAACAACCCCATACAATTCCTCTGTGCATCTCTACCGTTATGGAGATCACAGACTTTGGGATGACAACGGTGAACAAAGCGAGTGCAATTGGTAATGAGAAGCAGTCCCCCGAAGTTCTCTAGTGATGGCGGATCAGCAGCACGTGAACAACGTCGCATTCTAGGGGAACCAGACGGCAGAAACAACTTTTGTGGTGAATGGTAAAGCACCAACAAACCTGACGGATAGTCCGGTGACAGATCCCTCTGGCTCGGCAAACCCTTCGCCTATGTCGCGGCTTGTTGGGTTGACACCTGGGACGATGGGAGGCACCGGCCGACAAGCGTGAATCAACGAAGACATGTACAAAATTTTTTCCGGGCTTGAGAGCCTCAACAACCATCTCCTCCAATAGCTCAACGCGACCATGAAGGAGCTTTGAGTTTCTCGTACGCGCAAAGCTGTACTCACCAAGAGATATTCGCAATTCTTGAGTGAACCTCAGATTCGACCGGCACTCCTTGAGCCGTTCGATCCTGCAAACCTCAAGGGACCAACGGTCAGGATGTGGCTGATGAGTTTGGAGGTGTAATTCACTGCTGCTGGGGTGAACAACATGGAACGACTTCGCACACGCTACCCTCGCCTGCTTTGGGAAGCCAAATGAGATGGTTGACCCACGGTATAGACTCTAACGTCTGCTTCAGCAGCCTAGCGTGGCAGAGTATACTCGGTGTTCCTGCGAAATCATCCACCTCATCCAGGATGAACTGTGTTTCTACTACAACAACATTCTCAAGCGAGTCATTCAACAAACAATCACCATTATTGACAACCAAGACGACCTTCCCCGAATGATCGCAACAGTTGACTGCATCGACAATGCCAATTACGATGCTCGGATGAAGCAATCAAATGGCTGGAGACCCCAAGGCCTTTGTCCTTATTGTGGCAGAGGGAATTCAAGATCGGCAAAAACCTCCCCTTTGATGGAAATTGGTATCGTCAATCAGCACGATCAACAATTATGCTGGACTTGCTAAAAGCATGGTCATATCTTGTTCGACAGCCGAAAGAGACAGCAGTAAGACAAAAGTGTTGGCTCTAGTGGGTGTGGAGGCACCCTCAAGGATGCCTGGTTCTCACTGGTGCATGCTACCAAAGTTTTGGGGCAGCCAATGGACACCTTTGGTGAAGAGTGTGGAGCACAAGGATCACGGATGTGAGTGGGCAGAACACGTCGCATTCAGTTGAACTTAATCGAAACACGTTTTTTTTAATAGCATAGTAAGACTACATCAGATCCTTATATCCTGTGATCTAAGCTTTCAAATGCATCAAAGTACGCCCAAAACGGAACAGTAGAGCCCCTGCTACGGCCATCGAAGTAGCCCTTGGTGGAGCTGCCCACCTAGCCTTGCACTCTAGGCAACGGGAGGCGCTTCGACGATGACCCGTTAAAGCGCCTTTCCTCGTCCAGAAGTCAAGGAGAAGTTCACCCTGGTCAAGGAGGTCCTGATGGTTACCTCATTCATGCCCCTGGTGTATTCGGAGCTCATTAGGAACCAACTCGAATCACTGGCGGTGGATTATCCCTCCAGCCATGGCGGGTACCAGATTCCACCCGCCAAACACCCAATTTTCGCGCTTGGCTAACTTTCTGAATACTCACTCAAATCGAGCAATTCAAAGCTCGATAGTGCATGAAAAAATCCAAGGAATCCAAATCTAAATTCAGATTAGGTGTTCGACCACTTCTCAGTGGTCGAACGGCTCAGTACGATCAACGGCTCTCATGGCAAGGGGCACACCATGTCAACAATCTCCCCCTTGCACCGCAGCCTTGATGCCCTATCCTTCAACATCAGCCATGCTCTGCTGCCCGACCAAGCTGCTACTGTGAGAAATTCTCTCCAGCTGTCCTGCACCAATCACAACACTTAGCGACGGACGCCTTGCTCCCCACTGTCGTCACTTGTGCCCTCGTTCAGGACTTGGCAGCACCCTCGTGGCCTGCCTTGTGACCCTTTTTGTGTTGGTGTTGCTTCTTGCCGGGGTAGTCGGTCGCCTCGCCAACATGACATGGGAGCGCTCACCTCCTTGCTAAGCTGCTCCCCCTCACATGGAAGATCCGCAACCCTTGCGGCCTCCTCCACCGACTTCAGAGACCTCACACCCCTTTTTGAGTCCTCAAGCGCTCCGAGTGTGCCTTGGGTGCCATTGTATTTTCAGCACCATCGACACGCTGAGAGCTTGGCCCAACATACTGTATACCTCCCCCACCTTGCTGTAGTGCTTCCTTGGTGCTCATCTTGGCCCTTGATGCCATTGCCTCTGCGCGTGCCGTCTTGACCAAGTTGTTGTCGCCTGCACTACCAACACTGGCTTGCCCTTTGTTGCAACCAGCCTCGTGGGATCCATGGTGCTGTAGCTGTGACTGATCCTTGAGCCGCTGCCTCGCCGCACGTCCCAGACGTGCATGCCTCTCCCCCTTGGAGAGAACTTTTGGTGCCGGTCCTTTGGTCTTGGCTCTCTCGCCGCACACCCTATGCACCTGTGCCCCCTCTTTTGGAGAACGTGGAGAAGCGGAGATCCCACTCCCTTCTCCCACACTTTGCATGTTGCATGCCTCATCTACCTATTCTGTAGATTTCAGAGATGCCAACACACCTGTCGCATCCTTGGTTGCATGATCCTTGAGTGCTTGTCCTTCTTGAGGACTTGGAGCCACCAACGCCTTGACCGCACCTTGCGGCCTGGTCCTTTGCTCAGCTACCATCACTCCCTCATGGGACTCGGCACCGCCCTCTCGGCCTGCCTTGTAGCCACGATCCACCGTCGTCACCGCTCGGAGCACGTTTTGCCCCTTTGGAGAGCTCAGCCACTTGCCACCGCTCCCCCCCTGCTGCACAACCCTCCGGACCACCTCCGTCCACTTTTGTTGTGGTGCACCCACTGCCTGGCCTTTCACCGCGCGGTGCTCTTGGTCCCGGTCCACTGGTGCACCGAGCCATCTTGGCTCACTTTGAGAACCTTTCCTCTTCGCATCCTCAATCTGCTGCGTGGTCCTCTGAGCCACCACCGACGTCTCCTCTTGAGACTTGGTGGCATTTTTTGTGCTTGGCCCCGGTCCACAACCTCTGTAGCCCAGAGCGCGTTTTTCTTCGGTTGAGAGCGTGGCCCTTTACCTTCGCTCTCCTTCTCCTCAGTCCTTGAGGCAGAGCCCTGCGCACGCAACTTGTCGGCACCCCGTGCCAACACTTGAGCAGCCACATTTTGGCCCTCAAATCGCTGTCATAGCTGCTCCCATTCTGCTGAGGTGTGGAGCCCCTCGTGCTCCCCTTGAGGATGCATCTCCTTGCTATCCTCGTCTTGCTGCACGGTCCTCCGCTCAGCCACCACCGCTCCCGCATGGAACTTGGTAGCTCCCGTTTGGCTTGCTTTGTGGCTCTGGTACACCATTCTCACAGCATTGGGCCCCTTTTGCCCGTTAGGAGAGCCAAGACGCCTGCCATAGATGCTCTCCCTTGGCTGGTCTGCTACCTGGACCACTTCTATTGCCTCCTTTTAGGCCGTGCACCCATTACCTGGCGTCCCGTTGCATGGCGTGCCTTTTGGTCTAGATCTCCCGACCTAGCCCAGATGGTACCCTCCATACCACCCACTACACCCTCAGATTGCCCCCTCTTGGATGCAGCTGCAACCGCTTCCTTGTTCCAATGGCTATCCACGTCGGAGTCACGGCCGCTCCTCGTGAGGACGTCGGTACGTATGCGGTACACACCTCTTTTGTGTGCACCACGTGCCACGATTCACCCACTGCCCTCCTCTTTTAAGAGACAACCCTTCCTTGTGAAGGTCACTTCGAGTCCCTCCTCAACAAAGTGACTCACGGACAGCACCTCTCTCGCTAAGTCAGGCACTTCGAACCTCCTCGCCGCAGCGCCCTTCTTCCCGACTGACTCCTCCACCCATTTTTTGCCTCCTTGGAGCACATCACCTCCATTGTGATGTATGACGGCAGCCCCCGTTTGTTGCTGCACCTTCTGCTCCCTCTCGGAGGTTGTGGAGGTTGCATGCCCACGGCATGCCTCATGGTCCTTGACCACATCAGCTCCTTTAGCATGGAGCTGATCACTGTTGCATGGCGTGTCGACGAATGCTTCGGCCTGCCGTCCTCTCCCGACATGCTTGTCAGAGTCCACGGCTTCTGTTGTGCACGTTGCCTTCCAGTGGCCCCGCTGGCCCCCTTCTGGGACCTGTTGGAGCCTCCTTGCTNCAGAGATGCCAACACACCTGTCGCATCCTTGGTTGCATGATCCTTGAGTGCTTGTCCTTCTTGAGGACTTGGAGCCACCAACGCCTTGACCGCACCTTGCGGCCTGGTCCTTTGCTCAGCTACCATCACTCCCTCATGGGACTCGGCACCGCCCTCTTGGCCTGCCTTGTAGCCACGATCCACCGTCGTCACCGCTTGGAGCACGTTTTGCCCCTTTGGAGAGCTCAGCCACTTGCCACCGCTCCCCCCCTGCTGCACAACCCTCCGGACCACCTCCGTCCACTTTTGTTGTGGTGCACCCACTGCCCGGCCTTTCACCGCGCGGTGCTCTTGGTCCCGGTCCACTGGTGCACTGAGCCATCTTGGCTCACTTTGAGAACCTTTCCTCTTCGCATCCTCAATCTGCTGCGTGGTCCTCTGAGCCACCACCGACATCTCCTCTTGAGACTTGGTGGCATCTTTTGTACTTGTCTTGTGGCCCCGGTCCACAACCTCTGCAGCCCAGAGCGCGTTTTTCTTCGGTTGAGAGCGTGGCCCTTTACCTTCGCTCTCCTTCTCCTCAGTCCTTGAGGCAGAGCCCTGCGCACGCAACTTGTCGGCACCCCGTGCCAACACTTGAGCAGCCACATTTTGGCCCTCAAATCGCTGTCGTAGCTGCTCCCATTCTGCTGAGGTGTGGAGCCCCTCGTGCTCCCCTTGAGGATGCATCTCCTTGCTATCCTCGTCTTGCTGCATGGTCCTCCGCTCAGCCACCACCGCTCCCGCATGGAACTTGGTAGCTCCCGTTTGGCTTGCTTTGTGGCTCTGGTACACCATTCTCACAGCATTGGGCCCCTTTTGCCCGTTAGGAGAGCCAAGACGCCTGCCATAGATGCTCTCCCTTGGCTGGTCTGCTACTTGGACCACTTCTATTGCCTCCTTTTAGGCCGTGCACCCATCACCTGGCGTCCCGTTGCATGGCGTGCCTTTTGGTCTAGATCTCCCGACCTAGCCCAGATGGTACCCTCCATACCACCCACTACACCCTCAGATTGCCCCCTCTTGGATGCAGCTGCAACCGCTTCCTTGTTCCAATGGCTATCCACGTCGGAGTCACGGCCGCTCCTCGTGAGGACGTCGGTACGTATGTGGTACACACCTCTTTTGTGTGCACCACGTGCCACGAATCACCCACTGCCCTCCTCTTTTAAGAGACAACCCTTCCTTGTGAAGGTTACTTCGAGTCCCTCCTCAACAAAGTGACTCACGGACAGCGCCTCTCTCGCTAAGTCAGGCACTTCGAACCTCCTCGCCGCAGCGCCCTTCTTCCCGACTGACTCCTCCACCAATTTTTTGCCTCCTTGGAGCACATCACCTCCATTGTGATGTATGACGGCAGCCCCCGTTTGTTGCTGCACCTTCTGCTCCCTCTTGGAGGTTGTGGAGGTTGCATGCCCACGGCATGCCTCATGGTCCTTGACCACATCAGCTCCTTTAGCATGGAGCTGATCACTGTTGCATGGCGTGTCGACGAATGCTTCGGCCTGCCGTCCTCTCCCGACATGCTTGTCAGAGTCCACGGCTTCTGTTGTGCACGTTGCCTTCCAGTGGCCCCGCTGGCCCCCTTCTGGGACCTGTTGGAGCCTCCTTGCTCCAAACACTCCTGCCGTTCACCTGCCTCAGGTTCTGCCATCTCAGCCCCCTTTCTGGAGCATATGAAGTCAGCGACTGCCACGTTGGTCTGCTGCCCTTATGCTACCTCCGTGGCCAAATCCGTAGCTCCCCTTGTACAGTCCCTTCTCCAGTGGCCCTCTAGGCCACACCCATGGCACTCTCCCTTCTTGGCGCGGCGGGGACGCGTCCTTTCCTCCCCTTCATCTCCCTCTTCTCCTTGAGAGCGGACGATCAGGGCTGATGCCGCTAACGCCGTCCCTTGCTCTACCACGGTGGTTTTGGTCCACCGATCGCATACCACTTGTGCCGCCTCTTCGAACGTCAGCATTTTGTCCCATAGATCACCATCGCTGGTGATCCATGAGGCCCGAATGTTAGTAAGGGCCAGGAGGAGCGCTGCTACTTGCAAGTGGGAGTCGATGACCCATCCCGCCTGATGAGAACGGGATACTTTCATCTCGACCTCTTGCACGAGCCCTGACGGACTGGTCTCCTCATCGACTTGGAGGGTGAAAAACCATTTGATGAGGAGGAGACGTTGCTGAAGACACAACGGGTCGTGTGCATTGCAGAGCCATGCCCAAGTCTCCGCGGCCTTCGTACATCCTTGGACATGCACGCGGTGTGCCGGGAACAACGCCTTCGCGATCAAAGCAAGCGCCTCGTTGTCGCGCTTCTCGAACGCCTCCACCTCCTTGGCCGTCGCGGATTTCGCAGGAGCTCTCTCTTCACCTCTGACCAGCTCAAGCAGTCCCTTGTCATCAAGGAAACCTCCATGGTCCACCTCCACAAGGGGAAGTCCCTCCCGTCAGCCGGGAGGACGTCTATGTTGCTTTCTTGCTCGGTCATTGTTGCCATGGTGCGCGACGGTAGCGTGAAAGTTGAGGAGCTAGGGTCCTTCTAAGCACATGGGTCCATAACCCTTTGTTGGCTCTAGTGGGTGTGGAGGCACCCTCAAGGATGCCTAGTTCTCACTGGTGCACGCTACCAATGTTTTGGGGCAGCCAATGGACACCTTTGGTGAAGAGTGTGGAGTGCAAGGATCCCGGATGTGAGTGGACAGAACACGTCTCACTTAGTTGAACTGAATCGAAACACATTTTTGTTCATTAGCATAGTGAGATTACATCAGATCCTTATAGCCTGTGACATAAGATTTCCAACGCATCCAAGCACGCCCAAAACGGAGCAGAAGAGCCCTTGCTATAGCCGTTGAAGTAACCCTTGGTGGAGTTGCCCACCTAGCCTTACACTCTAGGCAACGGGAGGCGCTTTGACGATGACCCGTCGAAGCGCCTTTCCTCACCCAGAAGTCAAGGAGAAGTTCACCCTGGTCAAGGAGGTCCTTATGGTTACCTCATTCATGCCCCTGGTGCATTTGGAGCTCATTAGGAACGAACTCGAATCACTGGCGGTGGATTATCCCGCCAGCCATGGCGGGTACCAGATTCCACCCGCCAAACACCCGATTTTCGGGCTAGGCTAACTTTTTGAATACTCACTCAAATCGAGCGATTCAAAGCTCGATCCTGCATGGGAAAATCCAAGGAATACAAATCTAAAGTCAGATTAGGTGTTCAACCACTCCTCAGTTGTTGAACCAGGGAGTACGATGAACGGCTCTCATGGCAAGGGCCACACCGTGTGAACAAAAAGAGGGGAGCATTCGTAGAAAAAGGAATGAAGAGTCAGGAAATGACAAAGAGCAGGAGTAGACGGCAAGCCTTCTGTCCAGTCAGAAAAATATTCTTTGATCGATCGTGCATCTGAGTGGCTCACATCACTAAAAATGACGACTCCTGAGATCGCAAAGTTTGACGAAGAGTACGAGGACGACCAATTGGTGATACTGCTACGAGTACAAGTGAGGGACTGTAAATGTCGCAGACAGCTACCGGCACTACTGGACAGAGGAGCTTCTCATATTTTGGTCAACAACAAATTGGTTCAAAGGTGTTTGAAGGCAATACCATTGACGAAAGTCTGTAGATCCATTGACTTCAGGGACCACTTGGGCTGCAAATCAGAGATTTGTACTACCTAATGGTATGGAGGACATGCCGAATGAACGACCACAAAATCATCCTCGGGTGAGATTTCCTGTACTGGCACAATTGGCAGGTTGACTGGAGGAGCAAAGCACTAAATCTCAGCATGAATGGTAGAAAGCAACGCCTGCATCTGATCAAATGACCCATGATGCAGCGATGGTTATGGGAAGCAGGAGAGGCAGAAACAACAGAGGAATTTGCGACAGCCAAAAAATACCAACTGATATCTCTGGAAGTGGCCAAGCGATACCTGAAGCATGGAGCTCAAGCGTGGTTGTTCCATGTGGAAGCAAGGGACATGGAAGAAATCGCTGCTACCGAAGAAACATCAATGGTAACGATACCTGACAAGTTCGCAGCCATACCAAAGGAATTCGCGGGGCTCATCAAGAAATTTGAAGAGATTTTTTCCCGACAAACTATCCCAAGAGTTACCACTAGAACGAAACATCGACCATCAGATGGACATGGAGCCAGGCAACAGATCGATAGTGAAGGGAACCTACCGGATGAGCAATCACGAGCTGAACAAACTCAAAAAGCAGTTGGATGAGATGCTCGGACAACGGTTCATCCGACCCTCCACGTCACCATACCGGTACAAGTAATTCTTGTGGAAAA
>SZWC01014939.1:51485-68985 GCA_023375785.1 Penium margaritaceum
AGAGAGAGAGAGAGAGAGAGAGAGAGAGAGAGAGAGGAAGAGACTAAGGGGAGATAGATATGAAAATGTGAGAGTACATTATCAGGCCGCACTTATTGTAGAGTGCATGGTGTTGGTGCATGGTGTTTAAGTGCACTAAGTGAGCACACTAGAAAGTGAGTGTGTGATTTGTCCACCATTGGGCATATATAGTTCCAACGTGTGCTCATTGCACGCAACTCAAGTGTGAGGTCCTGCGGGTGCCTGTCCGCACGTGAAAGTACATCCTCCTGGTCACAAAGTATAGAGTGTAGACACTCGAGCACAGGGATTGGCTCAGCTGCTGGTGCATCAGCTATTGCTCGAGCCGTGTCCTCCGTGATGGCTGCACTTCCACAGACAGTTATGGCAGTGGCATCAGCCATAGTGGACATGCTGGCAACCTCAACATCTCCTACCTCTCCGGGTTCCCCCTTTGCATGTGCACCTGCAATGGGTGATGTTACGGCTGAGGAAGTGTCTACCCCTGCTGTGGCCGTACTGACTGCTGTAGGGGCAACGATCATCGTGGTGTCTACACCAACAAAGACATACACTACCAGCATCCCGTCTATAGCAATGAATTCTCAAGACTGCTACTGCCACAATGTCTATGGCTGCCGACACGTCCACTACCCGGACATCTGCTCCATATGTGTCGGCTGTCACCACCACAGCTGTTGCTGCCCCTTCCACTATTGCTTCCACACGTGCCTCTATGATCGTGGTCTTTGCTACCCCAACTGTAGTCTCCATCTCCATCTCCATCTCTACGGCTGCCTCCACCTCTGCGTCGGACCACTCATCTGCCTCCGACTCTGCGTCGGACCACTCCTTGGATGACTTGTCCTCGCTGAGAGCGTCTTGTCGTACAGCAATGTCCATTGTATCCCTCCTGTACTTTCCACTGGTCGTTGGTGGATACTCCATCCCCTCCTCGACCAACACACCAATAGAAGTTGTGAAGGAGTGCCGCATCAATACTACGGCCGGGGACAGAGGAGTCAGCTCCACGGTAACGTCTGACACTACTACTGCTGACGTTGCCTCCTGGGCACGTCTAGCCAAATTTTTCGTCCACTGCCTTGCGTGCCGAGTGCGAGCGTGAGGAGCGTGAGCTGAAGGCACTATCATAGAAGCTGAGGGGTCAGTTTTCAGGGTGACTCCGTCTGACTCTAGGACAGAGTGAAGGGCGTCAGATTTAGAGCTAAGGTCGGGAGGTGTGGCACCGTCAGGTGGTGCCACAGACCGAGGCGAAGATGGCAAAAAGGAGCATGGGGGTGTCTGCAGCGGCATGGTGGAAACGACTTGCTCAGAGACCACATGATTAGTGACATATTGCACCATGCGCTTTAGACCCTGGAGCTCAGCGTACAACACCGCCATAGCTCCAGTCAGGGATGCCATAGTATCGGCCGACGTCTCTGAGTCGGATGGTGAAGGAGAAGGGCGAGACCTTATCTAGGGCGGTCGTTACCCGGCAGGACGATGGCGACGCTAGCACTAACCATGGTGACGATCGCCACAATAATAGAAGGCAAAGTCGTTAGACGCCTGAGGCATGTGTCACGGTTGCAAATGCCACTATGGACGTTATGCCTGCCACGCATGTAGTGTCGGTGCCAACCACGGCGCCGACTATGCTCCCTACCATGCCAGTCTGCTCATCTCCGGAGATTGGTGTGGGTGAGTGCACACGACACTTGCTCCCGCTGGCACAAGGCCACAGGGGGAGGTGGACGATCAAAGCACAGTATCTCATTTGTGTTGTGACGTCTTCACGAGGACTGCCACCACCACGCTGATGGTGCGCTGATATGTGACTACTACGCGATTGCTATGTTATCAAACAGCTAATGTAATGTGCGACCCCAAGTTGCATTTGGTGCTACTGCTCCTGTTGCTACCACCTACGGCCGCCGTTAACGCCGACGTTGATGGTCGTCTCCACGCTTCTTGCAGATGGTAAAGTTGCTAGTGGTGCCACTGTGGCTACGGCTGCGACTGCATCGGGTGCCGTCACCAACCAAAAAATGTGAAACCCGGCTACCTCTTTGCCGCTATTATGATTGTCATTGAATTCCAATAGTTGTGGCCTCAAGCCACCTTTTTTGCTCTTGCACTCCCCGTTTTTTTTCCTCCCTTTTTTTTAGTGTCTAGCTTGACCCTCACCACAAGCGAGCTTGTCGAGCAAGCTCGCTCGGTGAGCTCGCCCGTGGACGAGCTCCTTAACGTCCCCCTGTCCTTATGGGTGAGCTCGTCGTAGCAAGGAAGCTATATGGTAGCTTCCTTTTGATGCAACGGTGATGGGGCCAGCTGTAGCTGCTCCTGTGGCTGCTGTGCCTACTCTTGCGCATTCTGTTGCTGCCAATGCTGCAGCACACGTGAAAAATCAGTATTGTTGCTACTGCTACTACGCACTGCTACTGATGCCTGCTACTGTTGTTGCTACCGAGTCTGCTACTACTACTTGTTGCTCTTGCTACGTGCGCTGCAGCTGCTATAGTTGTGAAGCGCACGTGCAATATCTTGCTGCCACTGCTGTTGTTGTTGCCGCGAGTGCTGTCCACCGCCGCTGCTGCTACAGTTGCTGGCTAGTGCCTGCTGCCGTTATAACTTCAGCTACTTGCTGCCAATGCTACTACTACAGCTACTGATGAGGCTACTGCCCTCCACTACTACTGCTACAATTGCTCGCCAGTGTCACTACTGCTACAACTGCTGGTGTGACTGCTTTCCTCTGCCGCTGCTGTTCCATCTTCTCGCTACCGCCACGACTACTGCTACTCGCAGCCGTAGCTGCTGCTACAGCTGCTGCTGTGACTATAGCCCTCCGCTGTTGTTGGTTCTGCCCTCCACCTCTGTTGCTGCAGCTGCTTGCCACGGCCATTGCTGCTTTGGCCACTGGTATGGGTGTCGTCCTCCGATGCTACTACTACAGCTGCTCCTACTGATTCTACTACTACGGCTGCTGCCCATAGCTGTTGCTGCTGTAGGTGCTTCCCGTCGCTGCTGCTACTATGGCTGTTGTTGCTGGTTTTGCTTGCGGCTGCCGCCGCGGCCTCCTCTGCCTCCACTGCTCCACTACAATGTAGTTGTGGTGGGTCCTTCTAGGATCTCTTACTGCTGTTATGGGTGCTTGCCGTTGCTCCCACTCAATGCTGCCACTGTAACGTCTCTGTTGCACAACACAATGAACTGTGGCTTTTTGGCTCTGATACCAAAATGAGATTGCCAGGAAGCTTCCTAGCACACTTGCCACTAACTGGGCATCAGCGCTCAATTAGCTCACTGCGTCAACACAAGTTGGATGCGAAACGGCAAGATTTTGGCTAGGCAACACAAACAGAGTGTCAAACGTGCTTCCATAAATAAAGCACATGTAAATGGAGTTTCAACAATGAGCAACAGCCAAGTAAATAGCTATGAGGTATGGTGCGCAGCCAGGGGCGCGTTTGGTTGTACACCAAGCACAACTTGCGTAAAACTATGCAAACTGCCAGAACGGCCTAGCCGAGGCTAAATCAGTCGTCCGGTCATAACTTCTTGCACAGGCGTGAGAATGACACGTTGTTTGAACCAAAACAATGAATACGGTGAGCCCGACACGTTTGTAATGTGCAAGGTAGGTCTCCTTGGGACCCCAGAACATGTCTCCAGGTGCACGGGTCTCAACCGACGAGCAAGGTATATAACGAAGCACCGAGAAACACGTGACGAGCTCCCGACATGCATACACTAGTTCAAGGCTCTAGGTATCCACGTCGCACCTATGACCCACCAGGTGCGTGGGTCTCGACCAGAGCCACCACAGGTCTCCTCATGACCCCGGAACGTGTCTCCGGGTGCCCGGGTCTTAACCACCAAAAAAACTCTAGCAGCTACACACTCACAAACCTAGATGACGGAACACAATAAATGCATCACATTAATGATATCGTAAGTGATAATGAAGTCTCGGGATCTCTTAAAGTCCTATGATACCACAATTGCTATGTAGAGCGATGTCGGCTCAAAGTCCGCATAACAACACTATCCCTGGGCCGTAGAGCCCGACAATGCGACACCTGCAGCATGACACGCACACCTACATACCAAGTACATAGTGGTCTCAAGATGCTAGGTCTCCTCGTCACACCGGAAGAACCCACCAGGTATGCGATTCTCGACCACCACCACCTCAACCATGTCAACCATAAAGTAATTTTGTGTTCATGCTTTGTGTAGAGGGAGGCGTCGGGCAAAAGCACACACATCATTACAATGTTGGGCTCGGGGTAACACTCGCGGCGTGAGTGGTGGCTTCAAGAAGCTCCACCGGGAAGCAGGGGGGCTTTGAGAACAGGATGGTGTTGTAATATACCCATCGTTTGGATCGATAGATCAGTGGTGTCCATAGTCAAGAACGAACTCAAGGCGGTTTCCATAGTAAGAACCGATATGTCAGTAGTGTCCATAATCGAAAACAAAATGAAAGCGGTGTCCATGGTCGAAAACGAAATGACAGGTGTGCCCTCGGTTAGTGTCCGTCATGGGCACGGATGTCATATATTTAGTGTGTTTAACAGATTTGAGGTGGATTTAAACATCGGTGATGAGATGAATTGCTAGTGCATCTTCGGCCAATGTAAACATTATATGGAATGCAATTCACGTGGTTCGATAGGTCTCCGGCGCCTTCTTCCGTATGGTATGACATATGACATTGCAAGGATTCAGCTCGTAGCTACGCGCTGCACACCACATGGCTGATTGCGTCATCCAGCTGATGTGATCAAAGGATCTTGGAAGTTTGCAGGATCAGAGATTGGTTTGCCTTGAACGCGTCCCTGTCTTTGCGTGGGTTCTTTTATGATGTTGACAGCCTGTCTCATTGCACATTCCGCCGGTTTCCCAAGTCGCAATGTACCTCGCATGATGGAAAGCTACCATGCGTTTCCCTCGGCTGTTGTAATATGTACGGTTGAAGAATATGTTTTCTACAACGAGGCAAGCGCATCGTGGAGGGTTCTGGCCTTGCTGGCCATTGTGGTGTAGCTCGCTGTCGATGATCTCGCACCCCCTCATGAGGCCTTCCTTGACCGTGCATGGGAGATGAATGGGGATATCCAAGTTATTTAGTGTCATGTTTTCTACACGAGGTGTCCAGGCTTTCTCCCAATGGCGGGGGACACGCTGTAGACAGGTGGTAGAGCTATCACATCATCCTGGTTTCCACCTAATGACAACGATGACAAAGTGAGCAATGAGCCTTGCTTGATGCACCAGTCTCCTCCTCACGAGGACGACGATGCACCATGCACTGCAGTTGACGGTGCTCCACACCATGCAGGTGGTCAAGTGCAGTCGACTAAGGACCCGCCTGTCGGGTTCGACCATGAGGCCAAGGCAGCCAACGCCGTGGCGAAGGGTGCCCCTCCCAACATCGCCAAGCTGACCCCTAAATTTGTAGCCCCGAAGAAGCGCAAGGCTGCGGTTGACCTCCTCGGTGGCTCTTCCTTTGAGACCATGACTACGTGCAAAGCTGCTGTGGAAGAGTACGCTGTTCACAACCGCATGTCGTTTAGGTGGCTGAAGAGTGGCCACACGTGCTTTGTGGTGGGATGCAAGCATTACGTTGCCAAGAAATTCCCGTGGATCGTTCGTGCAGCGTTCAGCAAAAAGTCTGGTTCCTTCAACATCACCTCGTTCACGGACGGCCACCTATGTGACCTCAGAGTTTGTCGGTGTAACCCAATGCGCTCCACACGGTGGGTGGCATGGCACATCTAAAGGACCCTCACGAAGGACCCGTCAGAAACACCCAAGGCACTACAGGTAGTCATCACGAAGGTTGGCAACACCAAAGTCTTGTAAACCACCCTGTACCGCACCAAGAAGGCCTGTCTAGAGAAGATGTCCGCTAAGAAGGAGGACTCGTGGAGCATGTTCCCTGGATACGTAGATGAGGTACGTTGCTTTTTTTTTTTCCTGTTTGTTTTCATGGTCTTTCAGCTCGCTTTTCCCTACATACATGGATGAGGTATCCCACTAATGGTCAAACCAGCTCTTTCATGTAGCTCATGAAGGTGGACCCGCTGGCCATCGCAAAGGTTGAGAAGGACCGGAAAAGTGGCGCGTTCGACTTGGTGTTTGTTGTACCAGGAGCCTATCGCAGAGGTTTTGAGCACACTCGGCGTGTCCTTTTCATGGAGGGGATCCACCTTAAGAATGGGCACAAGTAAGTCTTACTCATCGTATAGTTTTTCATTGCCAACGATAACGCCATGCCCGTAGCATACGCCTTGGTACCTGGAGAGGACGAGCATAACTGGACGTGGTTCTGCGAGCTTGTAGTATCAGCATACCCAACCGTAGCACAGGTAAGAAACACGGTCATCTCAGACCGTGAGAAAGGCTTGGCGAATGAGGTGGAGGCCAAACTATCCGGTGCAACGTACACCTACTGCACCTTGCACCTCATGCGGAACGTGCAGTTCCGGTGCCACGGTAGGTGGGGCTCTCTATTCTGGAACCTGGCTTGCATGACAACACAGGAGGACTGGGATGCTGGCCTGTCCGAGATATGCCGGTCGGCTCCAAGGGCCGTGGACTACGTGCTGGATGGTAATGGAGAGCCCGACATCCCCAAGGAATGATGGAGCAGAATTTACTGCCTTGTACCTTGTGGTGGACACACAATGCGCAACACCATCGATTCACTCAACGGTAAGCTCGTGGAGCTCTAGAAAATGTACCCATACTTCTGCTTTGTGAACCTCCACGTCTTTGTATAGAGACTCTGGCACATCTGGTACAAGATGGTCCACAACGATGAGAGCAACATTGCGTCGGATCTGTACACCCAAACGGCACTCCACGCGACATGAACATCAGCACCAAGGAGTGCTCACGCGGAAGGTGGCGTGAGTATGGGATGCCATGCCCGCATGCCTGTAGTCTCCTGCTGGAGAATGCCATGAATCCCGTGGTCTATGTGGACTTCGAGTACCTCAACCCCAGTTACAAACGCACGTAAAACTCTCCGTTCCCCCTGCCAAAGGTGAAGCTTGTGAAGCTTGCTGAACCGAAGTGGCTGCAGCCTGGCCCACGTAGCGGGCACGGGCGTCCAACTATAGTGAGACTGGACAGGTACGCAAAGGTGAAGAAGCGACGCATCTGTGTGCGCTGTGGAAAGTAAGGCCACATGCATTGTGCATGTCCTAACATGGAGGCCCCAAGCCTCCATGCTAGGACAAGCAAGCCTCCAAGCCCCCAAGCCTCCTAAGCAGATGGCAGCCACACGTGTCACACATCTTGAGGCAAAGCGTCGCATGAGGGCGTCCTACAAGTCGAACCTGGACGCCACAGGGTTCTCCGGGGTTGAGGCGGAGGATCTCCCCCTTGCTTAAGAGGAGGCAAAGTCAGACGAGGAGGAGGAGGATGAGGGGGAGTCATATGAGAAGGAGAAGGGGGAGGATTGGGAAGAGGAAGAGGAGGAAGCAAATGAAGGGGTCGACCACGATGATGCAGATGATTGTGAGGAGGCATGATGGCTTTCCACGAGGAGGTCAACAACATCAACTGTTCTTTCAACATGGAGTGAGTTAGCCTTCGTTTTTCAATCTCCAGTGTCTTAGTATGCATTCCCGCAACTATGTATTCATGTTTATGCATGTTTGTAAAGTATGAACCTAAGTCATATTTCACCCTCTTGTTCGTTTCCATGTGTGCGCTTTGCATAGATCTCTGAAGACCAGCCCCTATGGGGGAGGTGCATGCCAGATTAGAAGTGGACCCGAGTTGCACTAATCCATTGGACTAGTTTTGTGTGTGTGTTTGTATGTGTGTATGTGTGTGTGTGTGTGTGTGTGTGTGTGTGTGTGTGTGTGTGTGTGTGTGTGTGTGTGTGTGTGTGTGTGTGTGTGTGTGTGTGTGTGTGTGTGTGTGTGTAGTTAGGTTGGTAGGCTTGTGAAAGTCAGCTTCTGTTAGAGTTCGACTTCTCAATACTTCTCATTTGATGAATAATTTCCAATTTCCATGTGTGTGAAACTCATCTACAAGAAAAAACCAAAAAGGTCTACAAATGGTACACTGACGTGGAAATTTCATTCCCTTTGAATCGACTATCTCTTTCGTCTAAGCACTTGGCCAAGGAAGTTCAAACATGACTTCATGTGATCCACTCGACTTGTCCGTGGTCTCCCTCTCGGGATTGGGTGCAACATTGGTGTGTTAGACACTTTAAAACTCCTATTTGTGAGAGCCAATAACTACAAGATATGTGTGCCAGTGTACCGCCACATACCATGATGAATGTCCAATGGATTGTTGTACAAGTGAAGCAAAATCAGATGACGTGCACGGGGAAGACATTTTCTGCGAAGAAGAAGACAAAGAAGACGAAGGGGTCGACCCACATGAAGAGGATGAGGAATTTTTCTTTGATACAGTTCCCTGCCAGGGATGGCAGGGATGTGGATGTGAGGTGTGCCAGTGGCTCTGGTTCTGTAGTGTCCTGATCCAAAGTGGTTGGATGCAGAGTGGTGTGAGTAGTAGTACTTCTTCCTTGTTGTCTAAAGATGTAGTACTTTGTTAACATGACAATTATGTCCATTGAAATGATGACATCCCATACCCATGCAATAAATAGCAACTGTATCCATTTCTCAAACCATATTAATGCACCCATGCCCAATAAAAAATACAATCACCATCGTGTATTCAATACGCGTGTATAATGTCATGGAGGCTATGTGGAGAAGAACACTTCCAACACACTCTGACAGTCATATATTCAAACAATGTGCAACAGCATAGCTATATCGATTAAAACAACCATGCCCATATGTCTCACGCAATTAATGCAAGAGTGGCCATAACGATGCCATGTAGAAAAGAACACAACGTACCCACAAAACAGTATGATAATACGACAGTCATGACCAAAAACCATACTTTTAACCCCCAAAAGGTTTGCAAGATAATGTACCAGTTTGTGACAACGTCCATTCATGGTGTGCACGGCCTCGGAAAATTCCACCGTGGACAATGTCTCATTGCCGCTGGTCGCGTCCATTCGGCCACCCTTCATTGGCAATTGCACTGTCCTTTTTTGTGTGATGTGCAAACGCCGGCTCCAGCGCAGAACAGTACACGACGAAATCAACCACAGGCTTTCAAGACAGCCTATCAACATGTGACCTTTGATTAGGACATGCAGGCCGTTCACGGCTGTATAATTTGAGCGAATAGTGGATACAGTTGTCATGATATTCCTTTTCTGCTCGCACAGTGTAAAACATGGACACTGCTGCCATTTTGTTATGGTCTATGGACACCGTTGTCATATCGTTTACAACTGTCGACACCGCCAACATTTTGTTTTTTACTATGGACACTGCTGATCTATCGACCCAAACGATGGGCACCACTGTATTTGTGCCCTGGAGAATAGTGAGGAGCGGTTCTATAAAAGGCCAGTGGCATTGAGAAGTCAACCGAACAATATCCAAACATCAATATGGTTTATGAAAGTTCAGTTGGCCTTTCTAGAAAGTGGTCAAAGTTGTTAGATCTTTTGGGAACGGAATACCGTTGGTGTTGCATAGCAGATGTACACGAGTCCCTAATCTTTCCAACTGGACATTTCTGTCATTGCACAAACAGCCCATCGCGTCGCAAGAACTACGATATTCACTTTGACGGTCAAGGGAAAACTGGCCAGCTGTCCCGTCCTCGGTGGATATTCCCAAACCTTCCGACAGCTTTGACCACTCTCGCGAACCTGCGAACAAAAGTATCACGACCTTTCGGTCGACTTCTCGACGCTTCGAGACAATTTTGGATTTATAGAAATGCATCTCGCAACTTCACCATCGATTCTCGAAGACCCCCGACTTTCCGGCTGACCTTCTTGAATCTGACCACTCACGACGCAACTACACACGCGTCGCTCAACAATTGACCCAACGACCCTGAATGTACCTCATTCGTAACTCGACACTTGTATATATGTTTGATCATTTTGACACTTGTCATCGAGGCACACTTATCGCAAGTTATAAATTGCTCAATTGTCCTAATTTCTAAATCGTGTTCTGCCTCGCAAATTCTACCCGTTCAAAATCTACGGTCAGTTCGGCACAACACTTGGTATCAAAGTACAGTGGTGTTGGAGAGGCATCTGACTACATTACCCATCCAGAGGACTACCTCACACAAGCCGTCAGCGCATCTTGCACGTCAAGACTTCACAAAATACGCGACTACGAAGTGAGGCGAGCGGGTGCAACCGACGATAAGCAGTGGGTCTTTGGTGACGACTTCGACGATGGAGGAGCATAACGAGTTGATGCACACAAACCCTGAAGCGGCAGCAAATGTTGGTGTGGCAGGCTTTGCGGCAGCTGGAACAACCCCTATGGCTTCGGCGACCAATCCGGTCATGGACCCAATGGCGATAAACCAGCCGTCCCAACCGACAGCCTTGACGACGACAGCAGGGACGACAGATGGCACTGGACGATAGGCGCAGATCAATGAAGAACTGGCGAACCGGATCTCCGTGCTCGAGGGGATCAACAACCACCTGTTCAAAAAACTCAACGTCACGATGGAGGCTCTTCGCAACGTAAGCGCGCTTGGATCGGTGCTCATCGAGAGAAATTTGCAGATCTCCAGCAAACCCAACATTCATCCGGCTCCATCAGAACCGTTCGATCCTGCAAACTCAAAAGAACCGACGGTTAAGATGTGGCTGACGAGATTGGAGGTGTACTTCACCACTATTGGGGTCAACGAAGACCAAAAGAAAACTGACGTCGCGACTGCGCTTTTGCGTGGCACGGCGTTAAGTTGGTGGTCCGACCTAAAGACCATCCGACGTCAGCAGGAGACCGGCGGATCATCATCAACGGCCAACATCGCTCGTCTTTTCTCGCCGACCACAGGTGTTCTACCCTTGGAGCAGATCAACCCACAGTGGCAAGACGCGCTAACACCACCAATGGACTGGAATGAGTTTGTTGCGTGCGATGCTCGCATGCTTTGGACGGCTGAACGAGAAATCCGACACACGGTACACACTCTAGCATCTACGTCAGTAGTCCAGCGTGGCAGAGTACACGCAGAGGTTCTGCGATATCATCACTAGAGTAGACAAAATATGTTTCCACTATAACAACGGCCTCAAGCGAGGTATCCGGCAAGCAATCACTATTTGTGGCATCTTGAACGACTTGTCGCGAATGATCGCAACGGCAGAAAGGATTGACAGTACCGACTACAATTCTCGGATCCAAGAATCCTATGGCTAGCGACCTCCTTACCACAACTATCATGGGAACTGAAAAAACGAGTCGGCGGACTCCTCGACTCTGATGGAAGTGGACGCCGCCGACCAGAGAGATACACAAACTTGCTACAACTGCAGAAAAATTCGGGAAAATTGCTCGCAACCGTCAGAGCAAGCAGTAGGCCAAAATGTGAGGGAAGTCCAAAAAAATGAGTAGGGAAACGGCAAAGGACAGGAGTGGAAGGCACAACCCTTTTCTGTGAGGAGCGATCTGCGCTAAACGATCCTCCATCTGAATGACCTACACCGTCGCAGAGGTTTTCTGGGATCCCAAAGTTTGGCAAGGGTACAAGGATGACCAATCGGCGATACTGCACAAATTTCAGCCTCGAGGATGCAAAAGTTGTTGAACAGTACCGGCACTAATGGATGGAGGAGCTTCACACAACTTCATGAGCAACGACATAGTTCACAAACTGGGTTTGCAAACCGAACCACAGGTATTTGAAGCAAAAACTGTCGATGAGAGACTACATATACAAAGATTCCGAGAATTACTACGACCACAAGTGGGAGATCTATGGGATGTAACGGTCTGGAGGTCTTGTCCAGTGAGAGATCACAGAATCATCCTCAGACGAGATTTCCTATGCCGGCATAATCCACAGGTCAGCTGGAACAGTGGTAACGTCCATGTGGATATCGACGGCACCAAGCGACAACTTCTGCGTGGGTGTCGAAAGCTGACAACAAAAGCAGAAGAGGAAGCCACAGAAGTTGAAAAGCGACAACCTGTGCAGGTAATACCGCTCGACGTGGCCAAATGCTGCAAACAATAAGGAGCTCGTGTGTGGCTCATACATCTCGAACCAATGGAAGAAACAGAATTGGCAGCGGCCAACTTATCATCGGCCTCATCAGCCTCATCGACATCAACAAAGTTCACAATGGTACCTGAAGAGCTCGCACCCCTCATCTAGGAGTTTGCGAACATCTTCCTCAACGAACTCCGGAAGACTTTACCTCCTGAGCGAGACATCGACCATCGCATCAAACTGAAGCCGGGCAGCAGACCTACCATTCGAGGGGCCTATCGGATGAGCAATAACGAGCTAACCAAGCTAAAAAAGCAGCTCGATGAGATGCTCGGTCAGGGGGTTCATCCGCCCATCCACGTCACCATGCCCCGCACCAATACTATTCGTAACAAAGAAAACTGGTGAGATGCGGATGTGCGTGGATAATTGGGCGTTGAACGATGCTACCATCAAGAACCGCAACCCTCTTCCTTGTACTATCGAACTTTTTGACCAACTCCGAGGGGCTCAAATTCTCAGCAAAATCGACTTACGCAACGGATATCACCAGATAGGCATGGCAGACGCTGAAATAGAGAAGATGGCATTCCGAACCCGCTACGGGCACTTTGAGTTCACGGTCATGCCGTTCGGACTCACAAATGCCCTGGCAACATTTATCACGACAATGAAAAACATGTTCTGACCATACCCCGATGATTTTGCCGTGGTGTACCTCGATGAAATTGTGGTGTACAGCCGCACCCCGAAGGAGCACGATGGACATCTTTGAAAAGTCCTTGAACTTTTACAAAGAGAGATTTTTTGGAAATCTCTCGAAATGCGACTTCGGTCGTCTTTTGTTCGAGTTTTTGGGTCACGTCATCAACGATGGACGGATCACCATGGACCAAAAAAAAGGTGACAGCAGTCGCTGATTGGCCGACGCCGACCAATGTTCGAGAAATTCAGTTTTTTCTTGGATTATTCAATTACTACCAGCGATTCGTACGCGACGAGTGTTGGTGCCTCTTTCCGACCTTTCTAAAAAGGAAAACGAGTCGATGTGGGGAGACAACAAACAAGAAGCGTTCAGTACTTTGCGGAACACTCTAACCTCGGCGCCAGCCCTAGGATTAGCCGATCCTACTGTCGACTACGTCATGGCCACAGATGCATTAGACGAGGCCATTGGCGCGGTCCTTCTGCAATACCATGGCAACGGCGAACAACCGGTTGCCTACATTTATCGGAAACTATGAGGAATAGAACTCAACTAAGCAGTAGACAAGAAAAAGATGCTCACGGTCGTACACACGTTCAAGACGTGGCGATGTTACATGGAGTATCGCCAATGCATCATGCGCACCGACCACCACGCGTTAAAATATTTGAAGATGCAGCTGAATCTCAGTTGACGTCAATCCTGGTGGATGGAGCTCCTTGAATCTGGGTTCGACTACAAAATTAAGTGCCGGCTAGGCAAAATCAATCCGGCGGACGCACTCAACCGCCAACCAGATGTTATGGCTGACGTGGCAATGCTACAGCTACAACGAGACCCGTACCTCGAGCGAATGTTCGCACGAGGCTACGACGATCACGTGTGATATCACAAAGCAAAATTCTAGTTTGACACATCCTACTGGCAACAACACTTCACTGGCCAAGTGCTTGTCCCACCGAACGACGAACTTTGCCGTATGCTGCTTGAGTGCCACGGCACCGGACCAGGTGGAAAATTCGGAGAGGACAAGACGCTGAAGAATCTGGCGAAAAACTATTGGTGGGACAAGATGCAATCAAACGTGGCCAACTTCAACACAACCTACGACATATGTCAGCGACAAAAATCCCGTCGCACGAGGCCATCCGGACTTCTGCAACCGCTCCCTGCCCCGACGGAACCATGGACGGACATCACCATGGACTTTGTCACAGGATTACTGGTCACTCCCGAGGGATATGGCACAATCCTCGTGGTAGTCCACAGGTTTTTCAAAATGTCCCACCTTGTAGCGTGGCATTGCCACGTCGACCGGTCGAAGGAGCCACGTGGCTTGAGCGGGGTCTGCTGGGACTGTGGGCGGTTGGACGGGATGGCTTGAGGGTCGGAGACCCTCAAGCACCGCGGGTTTGGCCTTGTCGGCCGAGGATTTCGTCCAATCCGTTACATTGGTATCAGAGCTCTAGGGCTCGAATCCCACGTCGGGATTACCGGAGACGCCGAGGCGGCTCACTCCTAGTGGGGGGGAGTGTAGCGTGGCATTGCCACGCCGACCGGTCGAAGGAGCCACATGGCTTGAGCGGGGTCAGCTGGGACTGTGGGCGGTTGGACGGGATGGCTTGAGGGTCGGAGACCCTCAAGTACCGCGGTTTTGGCCTATTCGGCCAAGGATTTTGTCCAATCCGTTACACACCTCATCCCGAAACGACCACCGTCACCACCAAGGGAATAGCACGGTTGTTTCTAAACAACATCGTATGGCTACACGGCGTACCGCGAACCATCACCAGCGATAGAGACGGTAGATTCACGAGTTGTTTTTGCCGTGAACGGATGACTCGTGTAACGGATTCGACGGAATCCTTGGCCGACTAGGCCAAAACCGCGGTGCTTGGGGGTCTTCGACCCTCAAGCCATCCCGTCTCATCGCCCACAGTCCCTGGTGACCCCGCTCGAGCCACGTGGCTCCTTCGACCGGTCGGCGTGTCACTACCATGGATAATTTCCCACCACACGAGCCGGACTAAACAGTCGTATAACATTCCTACAGTGGACATTCAACGCCGAGACTTCACCATCATTTGGGAGGAAACACGGTAAACACTCACGAAGAGGCAAGTAGCGATGAAGCGAGCAGCTGATTGGCATCGCAGCGACAACGTATTCGTCGCTGGCGACAAAATGCTTTTCAAACCGGCAAACATCAAACTCCGCGGAGCCGACAACTCGAAGCTCAAAAGTCGATGATTGGGACCGTTTGAGATCGAGCTTATGGAAACCCTTGTGGTTGCGCGACTCAAACTCCCCGATGAGAAAATGTGTGGAAGCTTCCTAGCGATATTGCCGTTGACTAGGCGTCAGTGCTTGGTAAGACGGTGACGACAGTCACAAGTCGTGCACACAACGGCAAGGGTCTGGCTAGGGGACACAAGGCACAGTGTCAGAATGCTTCAATACCATTTGCAAAGAGAAATGAAAAATGACAGGTCCATGGCATAAGTACCTGCCGCGGCGCACGGCGGGTGTCGCACGCGGCAGTGCAAGGTCTATCCTAAAACCGGCCCAAAACCACTGTTCCGGCCATAACTCAGCATAGACAAGTCAGAATGCTACGCCGTCTGAACCTACACGTGCAGAATCTCAAGCCAGACGCTACGACTGGTCACATGCATGCATCCAGCAACAAACGGTGGACACACAATGCAAAGACATGCAAATCGGGCCCACGGCGAGTCCACCGATAAAATCCTACAAGTTGTAGAAAAATTGCAGAAGATCCCAGTTTGCATCCAGGACTCTGGGGCGACCGTCGATCAGCTCCGAGCAGGTAGACCACCACCAGACAAAGCCCCGGTGCCACCTGGGTCCGCATCAGGGATCTGCACGAGCATGGACACGCCCGAGTGGTCACAGTAAACTATACAGGTTGACAGGAACGTCACAAATCACAACACCCAACACTATGCAAGTTCATCTGGTGTTCCATGTCAGCAGACTCGAGCACTACCACGAGTGCAGAGAGAACTTCCCTGGCAGGGATGTCCCTCTCCCGCCTCCCGTTCAAGTGCACGAAGACACGGAGTACGTTATCGAGGACATCCTCAGCCATGGACGACGAGGCAAGACGACATAATATCTCGTCAAGTGGCACGACCACGACGCCGCGCATAATAGCTGGGAACACTACTACAACTAACGATACGTTGATCATCTCACTGACGGCTATTACCGCCGTCATCGGGCCACATCCGTACGCGTGTCGAGATGTCGTGGCTAAGAGTGGGAGAAGTGTTACGTACCATATGTACAAGAGTCCCTAATATTTCCAAGTGAGCATTTATTTTATTACAGAAACAGCCCATCTCGTCGTTGGAACAACAATATTCACTCCGACGGTCGAGGACAAACTGGCCAAGTGCCCCGCCCTTGGTGGATATTCCCAAACCTTTCGACAGCTTCGACCACTCTCGCGAACCTATGAAAAAAGGTATGACGACCTTTCAGTAAAATTCTCGATGCACCAAGACAAATACGGATTTTAGAAATGCATCTCGCATCTTCACTGCCGATTCTCGAAGATCCTCGACTTTTTGGCGGACCTTCTCGAATCCGACCACTCACGACGCGACTTTGCACGCGTCGCTCGACAATCGACCCAAAGACCCCAACTGTACCTAATTCGTAACTCAACACTGGTATACATATGTTCGATCATGTCGACACATGCCATCGATGTACACTTAATCACAAATTATGAATTGCTCAAGTGTCCCAAATTATACATCTTTTTTTGCCTTGAAACTTCGACATGTTCACCATCGAAGCTCCGTTCGGCAGAATAGTTGGTCGGGGTAGGTGTCCAAATGCCCTCGGCAAAATGGTGCAAGAGTTTTGGTTTCGGTTTGCATTGGGCCAAAATAAAATGCTCGAAAGGAAAGAAATGCCCAATCACGTAGTTTTTGGATTCGTATGCGTCAAGGAAGTAATACATTTGGACCTCATTTTCCCACGTTTTGATACGTCTTTCTGATAGGGTTTTCTGATTCGGACATTAATGAGGGTTACAATTAAAAAACGGGGCATAAAAAAGTTTTACCCAATCTGGAAACCGATATCCTTGTTCCGGCTTCCTTGAATTCTTTTCTTGACAACACAATCCAGCTGGATTGTGTTGCCAGCTCTTCCCCAATGCTATGAAAGATTCGATTTGGCTTACCCTCACACGCTAGGGGACCTTTACGTCAAGCACGACGTCACCTCTGCACTTTTGCCACAAGATTGGCCGTGAGAAGCAGTGACTATTCACTAAAGTGTCGATCCGGAGGGTATTTCGGCCTTGAGTTTCCTGTCAATTCCGGATTGCGAGGCAAACTTGGGGTTCGATTTCTCTAAAGAACCTCATAGAAAGGATGAACTGTATTTTTAGGGTTGCCCTAGTCAGAAGGTTTTGGAATGCGGCTTTTCGCAATGACAGCCCGCCCGCGGTTCGTTCTTCGCAATGATACCCCTCGCGGCCCGACGGCGACTCCGATTTCTCATTGCTACCCCGCGGAGTCGCAGGCGGCTGGGAGAACGTGCGACCGCGACGGGGTATCCTCGAATATCCGAAGCTCCGGACTCACAGCAAATGCCAGACGAAAACTTGAACGGCATGCTCCTCACAAGCGAGCAACCAACTACGGC
>SZWC01014940.1:22677-43234 GCA_023375785.1 Penium margaritaceum
AGGAGGAGGAGGAGGAGGAGGAGGAGGAGGAGGAGGAGGAGGAGACTGTGGGGTAGATGAAGTAGAGGAAGCGCGAGAGGCGACTCGCAAAAAAGATGGTCTTAGATGATGTTTTCCTACTGGCATGCGGCGTCCGTAGAGATTCCGTCACGTGGAGCTGCTGCCACCCTGTCTGTCTATGTCCCAGAACGTGTGTCCCTTCAAGTGAGAAAAGAAGGTGTACTGGATGGCACCAGGACGCCACAGGACCGCGCCAGCCCTCACTTATGGTAGATACCAATGTTGGTCACGGATGTGGGGAAGTTGTGCCATAACCAATGTGCGAGTGGGAGAGAAAAACCCTGGGTAGGAGCCTCAAGGGAGCAGCAACGGAGGTAGGTGCTGCCAGCCTCCCTTGCCCGGCTCTTCCACTACATTTCTGCCACCTCCAGCCTGGTACTGGCAGTGCAAGTACCAGGCTGAAAAATATATCTCAGACGGTTTGCAAGAAGTCTAAGGTACATTCTTCCAGAGCGTTTCTGCCACCTCCAGCCTGGTACTGGCAGGGCAAGTACTTGGTTGGGGGTCCTGGTACCACACTGGCACCGACAGTCCGTCCGGATTCCCCGCTGCTGTAACTGTCGTCTTGGCGGGTGTCGTTGCTGTACAAGGTTCTTCTGCCACAACCCAAGCAGATGTGGGACTCGCACCGGGGTACTGTATGGGAGACGGCAGGAGGCGCAGTGAAGGTGAGAGTTTCTGCTGAGTTCCAGAACAGATGCAGCTGCCCTTTTAGCCGTTGTTGCTCACGCTGCTGATGCCTCTCTTCCTGCTGGTGCTGCCACTGCTGTCGCTGCTGCTTCTGCTGCTGCTCTTTCTGCCATGTCGCACGCTGGAAACGAGCATCTGCCCCGGTGGCGGCATGCCACTTGCGGCGGCTTGTGAGACTGGCGTCAGCGCTGGCTTGTGACGTCAGCAGGCGAGCGGCCCCACGCTCAGCCGCGGGGGAGAGAGAAGAGAGCGAAAGCCGACGGTCGGCGACGTGACGAGGCGGTGACGATGGAGATGAAGGGGAGCGGGAGCTTAAAGGCGAGAATGACGAGGGTGAAGAGAAAGAAGAGCGGGACGGACCTGTGGAAGATCCAAAGCGTTCGTCAGCGCCAGAGCTCGGATGAGCCATGATGCGACTTCGCCGCTCTGTCAAGGAGCCGTACAACGGTTGATTCATTCTGCCGTTGCCCCACCGCTTCTTGAGGTAGCATCGCGGCTCGTCCTTAGTGCGAGCTGCAGGCAGCGCGCTAACAGCGGCGTCACGTCGCCGCGCTGCGACGACGGAGTACACCCTGCCGTCCTCCAGCAACGCTTGAGGGTGCACTGCCTCCAAATCTTGCCTCCGAGTCGCCTCTTCGTGGTCATCGCTGCCCGAGGAGGAAGCGGAATAGGAATGACGCGCCTCGAAGGACGGGGTACGCGGCGCGTCGAGGCCGGGGAGCAGGACGAGACGGTGCTCGGGGTAGTCGGAGAGGACGCTGTGAGCAGCCAGGCCATGGGGATGGGGGAGGATACGAACGGTGCCATCGGGAGAAGGAGGAGCGCGCAGCAGATCTCTTCCGCGGGCGCAGCGGAAGGCGCCGGAAGCGCGGTGCGGCGGAGGAAGCCCATGGGGGGCGACCGACGGAAGACAATGGCGGAGTGAAAGCGACTGTGAAGGAAAACCAGTCGATGAGGAAAAGCCTCTTGCAGTGGGCGAAGCTAAGAGACTGAGTGGCTGAAGTCCAACCTCTATTCAACGGGCGGAAAAGACTTGTGACAAGCGCAGGCCTTATGAGCTCAGTCGTCGTGAAATGCCCGATCCTCCTCGTACGTGCTGTGCGGCATGCGTCGCGCAGCGCACATGGTCTTCTTCTGCTTCTGCAGCTCAGTGCGGCTTGGATGCACTGGATGAACGCTATCGAGGACGCTCATGCTGTACCCGGAGTGTCCTGGTCCTCGATGTCGACCACTCTGGGTGGTCGTTACATGCGCGGTACCTCACGCTCTCCTCCTCAGCTTCACTCCAGTGCAATCAGACAAATGGAAACGTACTCACGACGGCATCGTGATGCTGCCGCGTTTCGCGCCGCTGTGAGGTCGTCCGTACAAGTGTAACGCTGCAGCTCAAATTTAAGACGGGTTTACCTCATTTTGAACTCCGTACGAAGTCGGAGGGGCAACTAATAGACCGATGCACGGAAACAGGAGGAAATGAAGACTTCATTGATTGTTGGCATTCAACAACAATCTCACCACCACCCAAATATCCAAACAACAAAAGAGATACAAAACAAAACTGATAATGGATCCTACAAGCTAGCCAAAATAAAAACTCAAGATGAGAGAGACATGAGATCTTCAAGTTAGGTAATAGTGGTGAAAATGCAAAAGAAACTGCCAGGGGTACTTTTGTCGCATACCCAATGTTGTCGCAACTAATGCACACCATGCCAATTTTTTGCAGAAAAAGAATAGAAGGGTCACTTTGACAGAACTATAACTTCCGCTAAAGGCAGAAAAACATTTGAGGGCCACAGTTAAAAAATAAGACATTGGATGTCCACCGAGCTAAAAATCGTATGGGGACCAATGTAATTCTCTGCATACCCACTTTCCACACGGGCCAAAGTAACACAAAAGCATTGAAACGGGACCCCATTCTAGCCTCACGCTCCAAGGACAGCGAGGCAGTCCGCAGTCTCTCAGACCACACATTTAACAGATTCCACTATGACTTGGCGACGACGTCATTCAGGGCTACCATTGGAGGGTTGCATACGTGTCTTTCCTCAGTGTCCAATGATCGAGAGCCGTTGCATACGTGTCTTTCCAGGGATTTGCCTCTTGCGATCACCATCCACCCAATGAAAAAATTCTTTTTGTAAGCACAGTTGACGACCTAAACCGCAAAAAACAATCGTTGAACCCTTATGCCGTTAGTTCAACAGGTGGTTGAAGTCAAACCTATGATCCACACACCTTTGAGCACAACCCATGAAGAAGAAGCGCGAGGGCGGGCCCGGTCCGTTCATCCAGTGCACATCGATTACCGCGTATGGGGTGCAACGCCCCATGTAGCCACGTTGACTGTACGAAAAACCATCTCAAATAGTTCGCTTTTATGTGATTAACTTGTCAAACATAATGGTGCGCACTGCCATCATTTCTGCATGAGGGCCCCGTGCGACACATAAACTATGGACGTCAACAAGTATGTGGTACACCTTATCCATCGCACAAACATGGCCAACAAGGATGACACGAATAGAGTTCCAAATGGGTCGCGCCGATGGGATGAAGCTGGTGTGCAAGGTGGAGAGGAAGCATTGTGGAGAGCAGCCATGTTGCATCCGCGGGAAGCCGCAGCTGCATGGGCCACCATTTAGGCAAAGTTTGACCATTGGGTAATGCGTAACGGGATGCCATCATGGACATCCACACCTCCTCAACCGAAGACCATGGTTTGGATCCTGGGCAGGCGCATGCCCACTCCGCGGCCGCCTAACACTCCTGATCCATGGCAGCCCTGGCTGCACACAAAGCCATCCAGCCCTTAGTGTGACAGATAGTGGGCATGCGTAATACTTTTCTACGAATATATTCTACATGTGTCCACTACATTCCTAGCATGCCAGCCCTTACAATGGCAACGACATGGCATGTGTCATAGTTCATCTAAAATTCATTAGTATTCTATCCACTAAAACTCTATCCAACCCTAAGTGTGGCATGTAGTGGACATCTGGTATATTGATGTACTAAATCATGTACTATGTGACCAATAATTATGTGGAACCATGTCCTCTATGCTTCATTATTGGGCGTGTCATTTTCATGCAGGAGTTCATCCATGTTGTGTCCACTCATATCCATACTCTAAACAATTTGTATGTTTGTTCAAATTTGTACTAATTTTCCATGTGTGTGTTCCTATACATTGACCATCACCATCTTACTTCCATCAGTTTCAATTGCTATAATAGTATAAACACACATTTACTTCATCATGTGTTGTGTGCGTCGCACGTGGCATGAATCATCACGACATCTGCATCCATTTACACTCATGTCTGTGTAGTGCATGAACCAGGTTACTGTGCTTACATGAGACTATATTACACTTTCTACTGGCAGCTAGTGGCTTAAAAAAAGAACACAATAATGAATTATTAATGAACAAGGTCCCTTTGCTTCAAATTAATGACATTCAGACCGAAGTAGAAGGCCAAGTGGAGAAGTACATGACATTGAAAGCAACTTTGCAATCATGGTGCCGCGCAAAACAGAGGTGCTAAGTCACGTGTACTAATCCACAATTGAACGTACACGGGTAAGCTGTGCAAAAAACATATGACCTCACAAGCAGGACACTCTGCCCCTTCACTGAACTCTTGGCATGCATCTTGAGTTTCTACCCTAGACGGGGACGCACACATGCCGGTGCATGGGTTGGCCACTTGATATCTGGCCTCCTCCACCTCTGTCTTCCTTAGGTTGAGATTGGCCATCTTGCAATGGATGACATCTACATCCTTCACTGCACATCATGTGCCATGGACCACATGTGATCTGACCCTGTGCTGATGCAATTTCAGCTTTGTTGCCGCTTCACGACTGTCTTGAGCATGACATGGATCTGCCTCACCTACACAGAAAACAAAAAGAAACAAAAGCAAAGATGAGGACATAGAAGTCAAAACGTATGCACCAATGGCCATCAAGGCATTTCATGGTCGACAAAATTAACTTATCTTGTACAGAACGGCCTCTACGCGACCGTTTGTGTCTTGGTGGTTCCTCTTCCTTGGACGAGTCCGAGGGGGTAGTGCTGTTGTTTGACTCCCAATCCTTAGTCTCACTTGTAACATAGTCTGAGGCACTTTCCTCCTCTGACCAGTTAGTGGAGGACAGATCGTTGTGTATTGTGTTATTTGCTGCCCCCGCTAGACTCCCAGGGTTGTCAACCTAGGAGGAGACCGCGGGGTCTATTGCTTCACCCGCTACATCACTGCCACCTGCATCATCTCCTGCTATGGCTGCTACTGTTGCGCTCTCACCTGTTGCATCAACTCCAACGGCATCACCATCTGCTACGGGTGCTATTATTGTTTCTACTTCACCCACTACATCACTTCCACCTATGGCATCATCTACTAATTTGCCAGCATGTATAGGGCCTCGTCCACCGTCATCCCACACCCCGCGTCCTAAAGCAAGCTATGTAGCCTAAGCTGCTGCAACATTACATGGGGAGAGGGTAGGTGGGTTTGTGCATTTTCTTGGTCCATATCCAGCCAGGCCGCAAGGGCTGCAAATACGGCCCGTCTTGCGACGCTCATACCGGTCCTTCCACTTCAACATCGGCCTCCCAACTCCATGCCTCTTGCCTTGCGGGCCCCACTCCTTCTCTGCGTACTACACGTCGTGAAAATTGACTCGAGGCATGGGGTGAAAGTAGGTTCTCTTCCAGGCAATTTTTGTGACGTGAATGTGGACGTACATTTTGAGGCTCAATCTAGCATCTAGGAGAAGGCTGACCGCGTGTTGACACAAGAACCCGTACGCGGTCCACTTCTCGCAGGTACACTTTTTGGCGTTACAATCCAGTTCTTGCCCGGACAAACTCTTGGGAATCGACACAGTGCCAAACAACGGTGCTGCCAGGATAATGCCATAATCCCTTGCCTTTTGTGTGTAGTTCTTCACCTTATTTTTAGCAAAAGGGGCAAGCATCGTCCTGAAGGCCTGACCTCTTCTCAACCCTCGCCCATGTGAGGGTCGTGAACAGGTCTGCAGCCAAACGACCCGCTTTAACCTTGATGTTCTCTTGGATGTGCTATGCAGCATACGTGTGGGTAGCACTAGGCATTTCTTTGGCTACAACAGGAAGGAGCCCGGCGTATTGATTCGAGATGTTCCTTGGTCTTGTGCTATTGGATAGGCCTACGACAGCTACTAAACAAACCACGTCCAATTGTCCTTTTTGTCTTGTCCATAGAGTGCCCACACCATGTGTGTAGAATGGTTGTTGGCATCCCAGAATTGAGCAATCAGGAGAACCTACTTCAACCCATTTTTAACAATGTTGCATCGATAGTGGTGAGGCATCTCACATGGTTCTAGCCCTCCCAAAAAGCACCAAGTTCCATGAAGGCCTAACAAAACAGTTTTTTCTTGTCTTGCTCAGCGGAGGCAAACGTCCGGGAGTCCACTTTCTTCAAATACACTGCATACATCGCATGTTCAAACTCGTTTAAGACAAGGATCTTTCACAAATTAAAAATACAGTTGAGGATAGCATGTGTGCCAAAAAATACTTACCTTTGGTATGTAGGCTCGGAAGAGGGACCACGAAAGCATCTTCTCCTCCATTAGCTTCTCCTAGGTCACATTTTTTTCGCGGTACACCAACGGGTAGTGTAATTTCTCCCCTGTGTGACCCTGAACAATTTGCTACAACACCTTTGTGTCGGGCAACGGCCTCTTCTTCATCGTCTGGTTGATGTGGCGCAACATCCATGCTACCCGGCGGGCCTGGTCACCCTTCTTGGTGGTGGGAGTGCACTTGCGTCCATCCATGAACTCATAACAACATTCCCGTGCTTGGAGTGATAGCACGCCTTGAGGAGCCATGGGCGGCCCGCGGTCTTCCATAGTCCGCAGTGGACTTCCAAGGGAGTTGGCTCACTATGGACCCAGGAGAACGGCATGTTTCAGTCGACAACGTAGTATTGGGCAGCTTTGCAACATGCATCCATGTTCTAAAAGGCTCGACCACCCAGGAAATCCGTGCATCTTGCTGTGTGCTTGTGCTAACGAGCAAGAGTGGCTTCCACTCCTTTCCCAGAGGGGGCAGTGTTTCTTCATCAGAGGACCCTGCAAATAAGACATGTAGGGAAGGAACTTCAAGCACATGTAGGGAGAAAGTACACAAGAAGCACTAATGTGACGTGACAAGCGGGTAGCGTACTTTGACATAGCAGGAGGTCCAACCCCGTCGGATGCGATGCCATTTCTATAGACAAAACAAATTCAATCCTCCAACATGGTAACCACAAAAAGGAAAATCATGTTGACTTCCTCCAAGTCGCATCGTGCAATGTTCAACTTAGTCTAGAGAGCACGGAATCATACGGCCTACATTAATGACGTGACTATTGTACTTGTGATCCTCCCAATTGGTCCAAAGGAAGGAGGACTCAGGGTGGAATCAGGAAACCAGAAAGTCTGGTGGATCATCGTCCTTGTCTTCAGGGTAGTTGCCACGAATGGCATAAAACGTGGCAGCCATCTGCGCCAAAAGCGGGTAGAACAACGCATGCTATGCGTCGTAACGTGCATCATACCCACCATCTGCACTTGATAAACCCATATGTTGTAAGAGCGAGCAGAGCCATCCCAGAAACACACTCCCATTGCGTCGAAATGGGGCCATTGCAAGGACATGTTGAGTACACATGAACAATGGCTCGATGGTAACGATCCCAGCGGACGACAAGAGAGAACGTCCACATCTCATGGCGGTTGCTGGAATTTCCATGACAACAACCGTAAAAACACATGCATGTAGTGTGATCACTTACGGAGGGATAAACAAAAACTATTAATTCTACGATACACCTGGGTCCAAAACACCAACGAGGGGATGCACGTCAGCGTCGGGCAAACGTCGTTTAAAGAATGTGATGTGACCTTGAAATTTCCTCCCATTAGCGCCGTTGGCATGAGGATTACAAGTGGCAATGTCCACCTGAAAACTCTTTGCATGATCAAGATTTGTTAGGATTAGAGTCCGTTTGGGTATTGACGAGGTTCTTGTTTGACGTTGGTGCTGCATGTTCTACACCAAGGCTATCTAACGTTTGGTTTTCCATGTGAATAATTTCATGTTTATGTCATTCGTCAAAATTTAAAAGCCCCTCTTGAAAGGCCAAAATAAAGTAGGGGACAAGTGATCACTTTTCCACATATGTTTTCTTTCGGAACTTGAGCTTCTCTTGAAGTCACTCGAAATGCTCTTGAGTCGGGTTTGATTTCTTGTGTTGTGGAAATGGTGACTTCTTTCGCTGAAAAATGAAAAAGCATTTGTCCGATACCCACTGTGGACAAACTAATTCGTCTACAACCTGTGTACCATGAATTATTTTCCAATAGTGGGCATGGCATGCATGATGTCAAGAATTTCAAGACAAGTGGGCCAGGACGCATGTTTTGTGTAAAGTGAGTACCATGTCTAAAATGTGTGAGAAATGGCTAGAAGAAAATTCCGAGGCCAAAACAATGGGTATAGCGGTTTAAAGCCAAATTACCAAACATATATGAAATTATACATTATAACAAATCTTTATATGCAGTGATAGATTTGGAACTCCAAAAAAACTAAATTTCATTATTTTTCTTGTCAAGACAAAAATTTCATGGATGTATGTCTTCCCCATAAAATCAAAAGCACGCTTATGCATAATTGTGATATGTATTAAGGTAACAAAGCAAAATAGACCTCTTCATTTTGTGATACATGTTGAAAACATTTTGAAAGGAGAATTGAGAGAGTAAAATATTTTTTTGTGATAAGGATAAATGCTCAAACAAATTTTCACCTAATGAAGAAATAATCAAGCACTAAAAGGTAGCAAAATGTAAGTTGGGTGTGGCATATCTCCTACACCCAGATAGTGTAGGAAAGTGTAGCATATGTCCTAGTCTTTGGGTGTCATTAGATGGACCTTGACATTCCATCCTCTATCTCTATTGCTAGCCACTGAACAATTAGTAAAAGGGAACATCCTCACCTTATAGGTAGTCATACATGGGATAATACCTGTCTTACCCAAAATTACCTGTTTAGGTGTACAAAATACCTAATTGATTTTTTTGGTCCATTCTACCTAGGGGTAAAGACTTCTTCTATACCACGACTGGGTCACTATATTACATTCCTTCCCCTTCAGCTAAAAACCTTAATCGGTTTGCAAAGGAAAGAGGTTCACTAATCAAACTGACCAAGTAAGGAAAGTGTAAAGAGAGAGTGAAGTGTCAACATGACACGTATCCACACAGAGATGTCTGAGATGCCATATAATCGTATCATATTTGCCAATGCAAGTATCCACATGGCATACTCATCTTCCCTAGTGGTTGAAAGATTGTTTCACGAGTGTGAATTCATGCAAAATCATGATTTATCATAAAAAAGCAAGGAAAGGTTCCACACAGATATGTCTTTCATGCTAGAAGATGCAACGTAACTTCACACACTAACATTGGTGAGGCAGCAATCATCTTATAATAAAACAAAGACAACATCATCCATTCTTGAGCGTGGGGTTTCTGGGCTAGTATCAAGGAGAAAGCTATGAGATTGAAAACAACTCCTGTTGGGCTTTGTGGGTGTTTAGCCTTGGAGTTGCACCAACGCGTCAAACCCCAGTTTTGGAGGAGAACCTTGCAACAAGTGCCTTGGAAATACTTCTTAAGCTTCAATAATATGCCACTTTTCACGAAGGAAAATTATCTTTTTGGGGCTTATGTCATGGGGGTACCTTTTAAGGCGTGGTCAACGAACCTCAGCCTGATTTTTCACAAGTTTTTTTTGCAAATGAAAGGCATGGAAGATTTTGTATGTTGTCACATTCACAAGTGGCTATCATAACTAGTGAGCTTGGGTTGGCTGAAAAGCCACTCCCAGTGGAGCCATTGGCTTAAACATCCATATGATGGCTTGGTTGTTGCCATGTTACATGTGTAAAAATGTAATGTGATGATGTCTATGAACAAACTAAACATAAAAGACGGCATGGTCTTTCATTTTATGCGACATTTCCAAGCATGTCTGATACATGTGGTTGCCACAACAAAGATCTCCCAAAACACGCATCTACCATGGTATGATAACAAATAACACTATCATTAGGTAGCAAAGAGGCCTAGATGGAAGAAACCTAAAGCTTGCCATCCTTGCAAACAAACATCAAGTGGGTACCATCAAATGGTCTGTGGTCTAGGATTTTCCACCAAAAGGAAGATAATCCCTGATTGTGTCATGTGCTTAGATCAACAAACCCTTTTATAGTAGAAGGATGTACATTGCATGGTACAAAGTTGCCCATTACATAGTTGTAAGTGACTTACTGGATGGAACCAAGGGAGATGTTATTATGACTATTATAAGAGTGGGTAAGATGATGCCGTATGTTTCATTATAGTTGGGCTTATTTAAACATAACTAGAATTACAAAGGCACATCAGTAGCATGATACAACGTTTGAGAATGAGTCATTCCCATGGAATGGTGAGCTTAACACCTGATCTTCCAAGGAGGATGTTCAAACTTGGATAGCTCATGTAATTTCATCTTTTGCCAACTCCATCTTGCCATTGATTCAACCCATATGTGAACCAAGGGATGCCCAACGTGACGGTCACAAGCCAAGCCCTTGGGATAAAACTTCCAACCCCACCCCTTGGTGTGTGGGCCAGCCCTTGAGAAGCCACACAACCCCCTCCTAGCAACAAGACTGCTGCTAGTAAACGACGAACCTGCAGTGCAATTCTCTTGACAGTGTTTGTACCAAGGTGCGTTACGGAAGACTTGTAGGATTGAATGGACGTGTGCAAGGTAATTCTTGGAGAACAATGAGATTTTGGCAAAAAGTGAATCCTTAGAATTGATACATCAGTACACGGAAATGTACAAAGTCTTTGGGTATGACAGGCATGCCTAAAATATCCACTAAACTTCCAGCACCAGCCCTTATGAACAAGCTGAGAGCCTTTCACTGGTGTGAAGTACTCTGTTGAGGTTCGATCACATGCACCATGTAGTGCGCATTGAAATATTTCAAAATCACCAAAACAATACCCCAATCCATGGAGAAATGACTAAATTGTACACATTTGAGTACTCCACGCATGATTGCCGCTGGCAACACCACTAGCGGAGGTCAAGGCTGCCCGAAGCGCCCTTGCTTGCAAATGCAACTCGAGCCACCATCATTGAGCGCCCATGGAGCCCAATGAACCTTGCCTCATGGGTAAAGCGTCCATCCAGGGGCACTTCGACTGCAGTGAACAAGACTGTCGCTCCGCCGTGTTTAGGATCAAACCAGTACATCTCTTGTTTTCTAGGGGTGCGCCTCTCATCTTTGAACTTCCGTATCTTTCTTGTCCTTACACCAAACGACCTGGTTCTTGGGTCAATTCATCACATTGGCCCATGTAAAATGAAATCATGGCCAAAAATAGGGTGTTTAATGTAATCTGAGTGATGAAAGCACCCCCTCAACCGGTAGAACCCATAACATTACCACCCCTCTGAGGCGCAGTGTTCCGGTGCCCTCCCCGCAGACTCAAAAGACGTCATGTGCACCAACAATCCGGATGTGATGATCTAAAAGTTGTACATTCACAGAGAATTACCACCCTTTGCCATTCTAGATACGTGCAGAAAAAGCCTCACATGTATTCATCCTGTCACCAGCAGTAGTGAAGGAGCCATTCCCATAGTTGTCAATGTTGCAATCCAGCTGCACAGTCACGCACATAGAACTTCCTTGGCCTTCTAGTGCTTGTCCGATAGCCTCACCATCCACATTGCAACATGAGGAGCCGCACGAACCTCTCCTAGCAGCCAAACCACTACTCGTGACCGAGGTTACTACCACGCAACGCCCTCTCATCACCTTGCCGATGTGGCAAAGTGAGATTCCATCCCCTTCACGACCACAAGATTGCACAACCAATCCGCATCCAGACTCTAGACATGCAATCACTCCTAGACCATGAAGAAGATGTTGCAACGCATCGGGGACGTACAAAGAAACACATGGCATGCAACAATGCTCACATCGATAGGTTGCTTGACATGAAGTCTACTACACGCCACCAATAGGGAAAACCTGTCCCCTCCAAGGTGCAATGACAGCAACCTCTTTGCAGTCAAGTTGCCAAAGAATTTCTAACCCACACCACAAACCACCAGACTGCACAACGTCCTCCGGCCCTTGGAATACCAAAACTGGAATCCCAAGAACCAACCCTTGCAAATCCAAGAACTCTCAGGCCCACCTTCAACCCGCAATAGCAAACAAACTACATCCTAGTACGCAAAACAACATTCTGGACTGGTGCTAATTTTGTGGGTAAAGAATGTACATCAACGAGAAACCTTCCCCTCTCCAATGCCTTGCTTTGCCTTGCGCTTGGGGCACTCCTTCACGTAGTGATACTCCTTACCGCAGCACCAACACTTGCACCTTGGTCCCCGTTGCCTGTCCAAATCCCATTGCTTCCCTTGGATCACATCCACTTATATGGGCATAGCCAGATCTGGCTGCCCCACCCAAGATTGTGTCGTAAATATGTTCAAGCTTGCATTGTAGCCGAGTGCTTCGAAGCGTTTTACTGCTGAAACCATCTGTGCAAAGGTTTGTAATTCAAGCACCGCGAGTTCACGTTGAATGTGTGGCTTTAGACCGTCATGATAGCGATTATATGTCTCTGCTTCTGAGAGGTTGACGGTGCCGCCAAAGCCATGGAGAATGTTGTGTAATATTCGACCGATCCGCCTTGCTTGACATGTTTGATTTTGTCATGTGTGACAGGGCTACCATTGAGGAGGTCAAAATGCACCTGGCGCAAAATCTCAAACTGCCTCCATGTCTCTAGCTTCTCCGTCAATGGCCGCACACCAAGCTACATTTCCCATCCCAATGGTAGATTCAACAATGGCTGAAGCTGTTGCTCGGGCGCCAGCCCGTCCGTCGACCCAGCGGTGATCCGACGACACAATGCTAACCACCAGTTTAGCTCCATTCCCCGGAGCAATACAGGACCATACTCCATTCTTGTGGTATCTTCTCCCAGAGGAACGCAAAACGCCGTCAAGTACGTGTTTACCATGAAGAGCCACTCCCACACACTGTCCTTGCTGGTGTAGAAATGCCGCTCATTTGGCTGGGGATGCCAAAAATCAGGTGCGGATTCTAACGCAACAACCCCAACACACTGCACCCTTGGCCAACATACCTCGTCTCAACCTCCATGCGCAGCTGTTGGTTCTCTTGGAGCAACTCATTGAGAGCATGCCGGCGTTCCTCCATGGGATAGGACTGGTCGTACGCTACTGCTGGTATGATTCCTGTTGTGAAAAAACATTTTGGCTAAAAGTTGTATGGAAGATATGCTGCCTCCATTGGCTGTGTACAATGCCAAGAGAACGTCCAGCGCTCTCACACCAAATGTGAACCGAGGGACGCTGGGTATGACAGTCACTCTGATTCCTTGGGATAAGCCTCCCATTCCTTGACCCCTTGGTGTGTGGGCCAACCCTTGAGTTGCCGTACGACCCTCTCCTAGCAGCAAGATAGCAGACTGACCAAGGTTCCCATCCAGCAACTAACCTTATGGCGTTTGCACCAAGGTGCACTGCAAAAGACTTGTCAAATCGAATGGACGTGTGCAAGTCATTTCTCGAAGAAAAAGGAGATTTGGCTAAGGAATGGATCATCAGACTTGCGGGATCAGAAAAGGAAATGAACAAAGTCCCTGCATAAGATTTGCATGCCTAGAATAACCCCTATACTTCCTTGTGTACAAACCCCTATGAGCCAGCCGAGAGCTTCTTGGCACCCCAAAGATTTTTGCCAAGTTTCAATCATGAAAATAATACATGCACCATGTGTTATGCATCATGAACATTCCAACGCACCAAGGAACACCTCAATTCATAAAGAAATGGCCGAGTTATTGCCGTTTGAGTGCTCAAAGCATTACTGCCATTAACAGCATCGCCAACGGGGGTCACAGCCGCCTGAGGCACCCTTGCTTGTGAATGCAGCTCTAGCCGCCATTCCGAAGTGCCCATGGACCCCAATGAACCTGGCCTAATTGGCTAAGCATCCATCCAAGGGCGCTTTCGCTGCAGTGGGCAGTAAAGTTGATCAGCTGTGCTTATGGTTGAACCGGTACATCTCCTATTTTCTGGAAGTGTGCCGCACACCTTTATTCAGCTGTATATTTCTCATCCTTACACTCAATGACCCGGTTGTTGATTTGAATGTGTACGTTTTTTCACCTAGAATAAAATCATGGCCTCGAAAACGTATGTTGATGTCTTCACGGTGATGAAAACACCACCGTGGCTTGTGGGTCCCATAACACCATATTTGTTAGGGTAGGTAGAAGTTGGAAGTTTGTATAATTTAGCATAGGTTGTTCGGACTTCGCGCAATGTTATGTTATGTACCAAGAACATTTTTCTGCTCATAAGAGCATGTGAACATCTAATGGTACCCCGTGCTTTCAAAAGCATCCTAAATATGTTTGAGGAAGATAGTTCAAGAGCGTTAGTAAAAAAATCAAACGTCCCTAATGTATGGAACATTGATCATTGCTCATTGCCATAGAATGTTGTATTTGGTGCATTTAGTCACTCTAGGTTCTATCCAACTAATGGTGAACATCAAAGCGTGATCTTGGATAGACCATGTCACCATGATTTCGATGAACCATTGTCATCCAATGAGAATCTCATTACGTTGGAAAGCACGTAACAATGCTCATGTTGGGGGAGTATTACCTAGTTTCATTGTGTAAGATATGCACTGAGCCCATCAATGAGGAGAAAAAGTGGGCTAAAGTCGTATCCCAATGAATTCAGATAATACATTGTAGATGAGTAGCCTTTGGACCGCACAGGCATGGAACCCAATGGTGCCCAATCAAGAAAATGAGGATCATCACAATAATGACTTTAGGTCCTGTGCTCGGCATATCAACATGAAGGGCTGTCATTGGTTTCAAGTGATGCAGCCACAATAACTCAAAGCCACCAGTGAAAATTTAAATATGGAGTGAATGGAACCGTCAATAGAGGTGTCAGCTGATATTATTTTGCACGTGATTGGACCATTCTGGATTTTCCCTAGCAAAGTCCATGGCAAGCATGAGAATCGTTCCTGTATTTTGAGTACTCACACTAGGCCATGGTGGTTGGTTCCCTTGCTTTTAACACACTTACACACCTTCATCTCGAACCCTACTTTAGGAGTAGGAGATCAAACATCATACAACACTTGACACGTGGAGTGCTTCTCTATATGAATCAGCGAAAAAAAATCTCTATGTAAGGGGTGGCATGTGTCAAAATATAAGCACATGCCCCCTAACCATTTTCAACCATGTAGTCTCCATACATTTATGCATAGAATTAAATTAAGCCACATTGATCATTGTAGTCCGATGTGAACCATGACGTGGTAAGAGAAACCTAAATGGAGAAGATAGGTGGAATTTGTCATCCTTGTCTTATAAGCCATTTTGTACGTGGAAATAAAAAAGTACATTACACATTCAAAAATGTTCTTCATCCATGTATGGAAGGTTGGATGAAGTAAAGATAAAACATGGAGATACAACCATGTCTCATTTATGCCATAATTCTTTTTGTCAAGGTGACAATATTAAGGTGTTCAAGTTGGTAACAAGAATGCTCATCACCAAACACCTTGATATCTGAACTCGGACCAAATCGTTGTTCAATGATGATGCCTTGTAGGATTGAAGTTTGCATCAACCTTATGAACATGAATGAAAAGTATTCAAGGCATACTTTGAGAATAAGCTACAAAGGATAAGTGAGCTGACACATTGACAAGTTAGTACATTACATTGCACTTTGTATTGCCACCAGTTTGGATGACCAATAAGATGTCCCAGGTTCTCTATGCAGTCGGATATGTGGGCAAATCAACAGAGAGATAGACAATGTAGATTACCAAAACAAAATGAAGGCATGTATTCCATAAGTGTTGAACGTGGAAGGTGGCATATGTCATGCATCAAGAGGTTAGAGCCTCATTGGCTATACTCTTGTAAGCCTGATCTTTGTTGTTATGAACAGCCACCAGCCGTGTCCTTTGCCATTTTCATGCCAATTCGAGCCGTTTTGTATTGCATTTCATGCATTGTCACGTTTTTGGCATAACACATATGTTTGACGTAGGCGAATCATGAGTGTGAACACAGGTCAAGGATGCGCTCAACATGCTCCAATTTTTATTTATGTTTTATATAAAACAATTTTGTTTTTGGTCTTACAAAGAAAAGCCACCTTCACGAGTCCATTCTTTGGATCTCTTATGGGAAAGATATTTCTAGCAAAACATTTTCTCCTGACATTTACCCAATACTGCCAAGCTTGTTGTCAAGATAAAGAATACTTCGGATTCCATTCTCATTCTTAAAGCGGGTGAGGCATTCTCCATCAGGTCTACGACCATCATATATTGTTATTCATGGGTGATTTGTGTCTCACAACCAGGTTCTTTCACCAATGGACTTCCTAGTTGACTCAGTTTACAATGTCGCTATATGTGGCTTTGCAACAGATAGTGCTTTGCAAACCTTTTTCATTGTTCTCAGTTGGTTTGTTTCTTGTTCCATCAGGTTTCAAGCAGTTTACGTTAAGATGAGATGTGAATAATCTATTTCAATTAACCTTATCAAACAGCGCATGAAAAGTTGAAGGGGGTGGTTAACACATTCAAATTTTATGTGCACTTGCACCCTCCCCAACCTCTCACCCCTTGCCTTGCTTCCCTTGCCCCTTTCACCCTTCTTAATCCGTCATGGTGGAAGGTGGTCATATTATGCCTTGGAAGATGATTGTTTCCAAAAACTTCCTTAAACGAGAGTGGCCTAAGCACGACAGAAAATTTTGCTCCTTGCACAATGCAAACAACAAAGATCGCTTGTGGGGCGGGCATCCGCTACATTCACAATGATGCCGTACGAACATAACACATCATCAGTAGGATCCCTGCTACTAAGGATACCATGAAATGAGCTGAAGAATCCAATGTTTGAACCCAACACATTGATGTTACATTAAAGGGTCTAACCAATCCTTTTGGCAAAGTTGAAGTGATGGATGTAAATAAAAGTTCAAAGTACACCAACACGTTTATCCCAATGCATCCAACAACATGTTTAACATCATGGGTACGTTGGTGGCTGGTGGCATAACCGACAAGCTTGATCCTTATCACCCATCTTAAAGTTGCAAAGCTATGCATCCATCACACGGTAGTCCCATAGCCGGCTGGATGATACCTATGATGATCGATTGATTGGCCCCTGCGGCTCTTGTTGCCATCATGAATTTATGAAAGAAATATGAAAAAATCTTTGAGAAAAAGCTTATGTAGCATTGGATACTGGGAATGCAAATGCTCTTAAACTCCTCAGTGACTAGTCGATATTTTGCTTATCAAAGTTCTTGGACTAAGTCACTTTGATGATGGAAGACATGGGACATATGGAAGAGTGTGCTATTGCAAAACCAAAGTGATCCTCCCAAGGTGCGAGCCTTTGTGGAATTTCAAAACGATCCAATGTGGGCAAAACATAAGCCTTTCTAGGCTTGGTGAATCACTCTTGTCGTTTCAAGCAAGGCTATTCTAACATTGTCACCACACTCATAGCTCTTACGTGGTAGAAATAAAATGGAAATGGTCATATGTGTGAGCATATGTTTCTGTTTGTCAAGAAAATTCTGCCATCTATAGTTGTGCCGGCGTTGTTGTAGATTTCAAAATTTTCAAATCCCGAAGAACACGTGTGAATTTTTATTGAAAAATCCATCATTGTCAGAGGGTCTCTCCTTATGCAAGAATGATGACCAGTCCCATATGAAAGCTGCAAACTCTCTAGTGCTAAGAATCGTGTCACCATAGATGACCAAGAGTTACTTGCGGTAGTACATGCCTTGAAGGTTTGATATTTCTCTAGAAGGTACCACGGATGGATAGATTATGGTCATGAGCCACAAAAGCCTCCTCGTATTTCAATATGAACCTGATCTTTCTTGGCAACAAGCTCGATGGTGCGAGTATATAAGATTGTACTTTGAGTGGGGATATTGTCAGAAAGAATCAACAATGTCCACAAGGCACAACCAGGAACAGGATGCCGAGAAGATTATCAAAATACCCCTCCTGCCACTCGGACCACTACCACGACAAAATAAGAAAAGCAGTCAAGATTGGTTCACCTCTCGAGCGGAACAACAACAGCGGTCATCGAAGGTAAATGGCCAGTCTTCCGCCGGCGGGGGAAATCCACCGGTAAACGGCCTCCCCACTTGGATAGCGCGGGCCCTGGAGCTTCCGCCGCAACACCTGTGGCCCGGTCCGCACAACAAGACAAACTGATCTCGCACCAAGATGCTTGGCAACAAGAGAGAGACTTCCCCATCATCTAAGAAGCAGGGTCAGATGCGGAGCCGCCTCGCGACTCCGTACTCCGCCACCGCTACAGAAGCAACAGCAAGGCTTCGACTGCACCAAACCTAACGACCACCTTAGTGAATGTGTCTAGACTAGACTAAAATAGTACTTAGGCAGCAGTCCTGTACTTTGCATGCTTAATCTACTAAGATTCATGTTTTCGCCTTCATCTCGCTGCCCGCCTTCGGGCTGTGGGGCAGTCCTCTTGTTCCTCATTGCTTGGCTGCCCGCCTTCTGGCTGTGGCGCTTCCCTCCGCTCCTCATTGTTTGGCTGCCCGCCTCCAAGCTGTGGCGCCCTCAGTTCATTCATCGCTTCTCTTGTGCCCGCCTCTCTTGGCTACGGTCTCCACTCGTTCTCTCACGCTCACTCACTCAATCTTCATGCAGGTATGTCCTCAGTAGCTGTGGCTTGTCCCGTTGGCAGCCCGCACCAAAATACTGTGGCCATTACCATCTACAGTTAAGGCCCGTGCCTCAGTGCTGGGGCCTTTCGGCCCGCGCCTCGGCACTGCATCCACTCATTCTCAATCTGTTCATCCTTCTAGCAATTGCCACATCTGATCAATCCTCAGCGCTCGTGCTTGAGCACCACGCCCACACAAGCATTTGTCATCTCCTGACTCATTGTGCTCATCCTGTCGCGTTGCGGCAGTCCCAACAGGTCCAGCCCGCGCCTCGAGCGCTGTGGCTTGCCTCGTGGCTCGCCCGCACCTCGGACCGCACCTACTTCACAGCTACTGTTCCAAACAATGTTCTGACATGGTATCAGAGCATGGCAAAAGATCCTGATCACATTCTCCTCCTTCAGCCTACTCCAACATCTTGTGACGCCTGTAACACCTTTCCGAAGCGCGCTCTGACCAATCCACCGTCAATCGGTTCTCTTGCAGCGACAGCTTCGCCTTCGACAGTAGCAGCAGACTTCCCTCATCATCTAGCCCGACGACGTCCCACCATCAGTACTGAACCGTGTATGGGCACGGCTCGGTGCTGGTGAAACGCACGACTACAGCAGCAAGCAGCAGCAGCAGCGTCCTCCACTGTCCTATTCATTTCATCTGCTGATCCTCCACAGTTCCATCCCTACTTCATCAGCACTAACTGCTTCATCTCCACACCACGTCCTCAAAGCAATGTAGCAGTCATCAGCGTTCAACAATATGGTGACATGGACTACGGATCACTTCTACGAAAACCAACAGAGTTTTGGCCGCCTTCTCGTTGGACTGACCTTCTTTATTGGACTCGTCCCCAACATAAATCCAGATCCCGTCCTCCTCTTCCTGTGTACCTGTGTCGTCTACCTCCTCCTTTATGCTGGACTCAAGCTTCTACGCAAACCAAAACTGCCTACCTCCTCCCACAGGCACCACTCTCAGTCACATGTCAACAGCACCAAAAAGCAACTTTCCCCAGCTCAGAATTGCCCGAAGGAGTCCTTACCATCCTCCTCTTTTCCAACACTGCACAACACTCCAAGCTCCATCCACTCAACCACTCCACAGCAGCTAAAACGCATCATAGTTTGCACTAACTCAACAATAAATCCAACACTTTTAAGCTGAATACCAGACTCACAAAGTGTTCCTTTCATCACACACCCTTCCAAGCCCTCTCTCATCTCCTCACCATCCTACAACTTGAAAGAATAGAGCATCTCTTCACAACCCAATCCACAGTCCTTGTATCCTTTCCTACACATTGGCTCCATCGTTTTGACATCGGAGAACCAGCCAACATCATTAGCCGCTTCTACATCTACAGCATCCCTCACCAAGCACTCACCTGTCTCCTACACTACAAGCCAATCTCGGAGAAAACGATGGCACCTCCTGACCAACAGCTTTGGCTCTGCAAACCGCAAATCTCCATCACCTCCCTTCTCACAACTCCCAACAACTGCAGTGTGTAACCCTACAACCCAAGATCTACCTCTCCTCCCAACCTCGACAACAACCATGACCCTGCCTAGCCTTACATCAACACCTCCTTTCTCTCGAGAAGAAGTGGCAGCTTTCATGGCTAACGTCTACGGCATTATCATGCCAATCCAAGAATCTCAGAACAAGGAACTCAGCACAGCACCTCCTCTTGCATCAACTCCATTTCCTCCAGGAAACAGCTCTAGTGCCACTGTATCTATATCTATATCTATATCTATATAGATATAGATATAGATATAGATATAGATATAGACATAGATATAGATATAGATATAGATATAGATGTAGATATAGATATAGATATAGATATAGATA